>JAZGTH010000004.1:1037500-1062500 GCA_036877525.1 Chromobotia macracanthus | reverse complement strand
CTTCAGCAGAGTTCTTCGTCACTATAGCTGTTTTTGCCTTCCTGTACTCCATGGCAGCTCTTAGCATCTACGTCTTTGCTTTTGAGAAGTACCGTGAGAACAATAAGGGGCCGATGATTGTGAGTCAGTTCTCATCCATGATACATAAGCATTAGGGAGTGGTTTGTTAAAGTCATAGTTTCAGTTATAGAGATTGTAATGAAAAGTCACATTTTGTCATAATTTATTTAACCTCATGTTGTAAAACTATATGCTGTCATCTTCTTCAGAGCACACAGGTAAACATTCTGAACAAGTGAAACGTTCTGTTAACGTTAAAACAGATGAATGGACTGATTGCAGGATTTGGGGGTGACGTGTGTGTTTACCTTCATGTGGCTGGTGAGCTCAGCGGCGTGGGCAAAGGGTTTGTCAGATGTGAAGATGGCCACAGATCCAGATAAGGTGCTGGAGATGATCCATGCCTGCAATCAGGAGGAGAACCGCTGTCGTGAAGTCCATGATCCCGTCATGTCTGGTCTGAACACGTCTGTGGTGAGTTTATATTTGTTGTGTTTGTATATGATTAAGTTTTTAAAATACCCAAAAGTTACCCTTTCTCCCGTAAATTCCCATAATATTCAATCAAGTCCATTTCACACTTTTTAGAGTCCTTTAAAACGATTAATCTGTTATTTAAATGTTGTTTTGTCAGAATGACCATCAATGTTAAAAAATGTTACTGAATCATGTGCAAGCCAAACCTTGTTCTAAACAGTTTGTGAAAGAAACGTCTCTGAATTTTTCTTCAAGCTGAAGCACTCTGTTCCTCCAGGTCTTTGGCTTCCTGAACTTGATCTTGTGGGCAGGAAACTTGTGGTTTGTATTCAAGGAGACCGGAATCATTGCACCATTCATGCGCCAGCAGCCCGCACAGGAGAAGCAGCCCGCTCCTGATTCATTCGGGCAGGGAGGTTATGGGCAGCAGGACCCATATGCTGGTTCTCAGGGCGGCTACCAGCCCGACTACAGCCAGCAGGGCTACAATCAGGGGGGAGACTACGGTCAGGGCGGCTATGACCAGCAGGGGGCGCCCACCTCTTTTTCCAACCAGATGTGAGCAAAGAAATGTCTGAGGAAGAGTGGAAGGTAATTTTTGGAGATATATAGTGTGAATGGAAATGGAATAGTTTATCTCTGCACAGTACACACAGTACACAGCTTACAATAAAAACAGCTAACAACAGCATGTATTATGCAGTGACAAATAATTTATTTATTTTAAATATGCTACATCCTTAGCATTTTAACAAATTAATAAATTAAAAACAGAAAAGAAAATGTATTTCTAAAACAGTACCTGGGCATCAAATGCAAATAAATCGAGCAGTTTTCCATTTTGTTTGCCAGTCTAATCAAAGAATGAGTCCAAATGGGTTTGTTATAAATTGTGTCTGTATGATACACTGGAAGTCTAGGGTATTTTGTGCATTGTGCTTTGTTGATTATCTGTGTAGGATTTGCTGAAATTCTGTGCATACAGTAATTATGTATAATATATGTGCACAATATACATTATTACTGCAGAAATGGTAGACATACCAGTATTGGGACAGTCAGCTTTTCTGAAAATGGTCATAGACATTTGGGATGTTGTGGAGCTTCAATAGATGTCATTTTATGTATGTTTCTTGTTAATGTATATTATAAATGTTGATGGCCTGGTTCTCTCTTCTGAAATATTCAACAGAATTTCAGATCTGTGTCTGTCTGTCTTTCCACAGAAAGAAGCTGATGGTGTGACTGCAGCAGTGTGGTGTCTGAACTCTACCCACAAACCCACACGTCTCCCTGTTTGTGCATCTGTGCTTGCGTCCGTGAACAATAAGAGGGCAGGGTGGGAGGGGAGGGAGGGGTCTAACCTAAAACCACAGCTAGAGGGTGTGGGACAGAGCAGATGTGATGTTTAATGTGATGTGTATTATTGTGATGTATAAGAGGAGAAATGTTGGGATTGATCAAACTTCAAAACACTTTGAATACTGTACCAAAATATGGAAAAGATTTGAAAAAGTATTTAAATCTAATTGCTGTATGAATTTTGAATTGATAATGTTGACAATAGTAATGCGTATCCTGAGAGAATGTATTTGTCTGTGCTGTACAGATATGGTTATATATCTATTATATTTCCGTAGTTTAGTTCAATTTAGAGGCCCTGAAATAATTATAATAATCCTGTGGATAGACCCACAGAAATTGTTCTTTGATTTTCTTTACCCTGGTGGTGGTTTGGTAAAGATTGCTCAGATTTTACAGAAGTCTCATCAGATGTTAAGTGTACCTTTGTTTTGTTTGGTATTTTGTTGGTTCATTCCCAGACTCATGAAAGGACCATATAACATCAAAATGCATTGAAAACAGTTTGGTTCTCTCTCAGCTCTCTGTATTATGAAAAGCAGCTGCTTTCTCATGTAAGATTAGTGTGGATGTTTATGACAGAGTCATAAACGCTGTGTTGATGTCGTGCTGTTTCAGTTAGTGGATGCTAAACTGTAGATGTAAATATATATGGACTGAGGTTTTGTTTGCTTGTATTGCAGACAGACAGAGAGAATCTTTACTGTGTGTTCAGGGGTCATTAGTCCAGATATAAGTGCCAGTTTTATCAATATTTTCAGTTTCCGTCTCTCAGAATCATGTTCACTATTACAGCACTGAAGCCTGTGATATTGACGTATATTTTTAATTGTACATATAAAATATATATAAAGTACTTGTAAATTCTTTAGGCAGTATCATGAAGTGCTGGAGTGATCTGCATCAAAACATCATGTGAATGCCAGTATAGAGTTTCTTCTGCTTGATAAGTCACTCACAATGCAAATATATATTTGGTGAACACAGTGGGTAGACATCCCGGTTGTAATATGTGGTAACCAAATAGTTATTTAACTTATTTAACTAGCTACGAAATTCACATTTCATTCCAGCAGCTTTTGTGACAGGTTAACTGGTGCAATAAAGTCTTCAATTCTCGTTTTGTAGAGTATTTGAAATAAACTATATGAGAGAGCAGCACTTCAGATGTGAGGACACTGAGTCACCGTGTTAATCTAGTAAATGCAGATTAGTTTCTCCCAACCTGATTATTTATTAGGTTTATTTAGAGCTAATGCATCAGATGTTGTTATGACAAGATTATTTATATTATTGCATGATCAGATGCAAGATAACCCAAATAATAACGTCTTATTTTAGACTCTCATTTGCCTGCAGATTTGAGGAAAATCAGGTTTCGCTTCAGGTTGAAGGCCATCAGCCTGCTAAATGTTGTTAGCAACACTCCCTCTCCTCTCTCTCTCTCTCTCTCTCTCTCTCTCTCTCTCTCTCTCTCTCTCTCTCTCTCTCTCTCTCTCTCTCTTCTCCTCCAGATGAATATCTACTCCACTTCTCTGTTGTTAGTGGTGTTTGGTGTCTTGTGAAACTCAATGCCTTTGGGTTGTGCTGTATTTAATGTGTATGATATATTCTTAGCGTTTATGAAGATATTGATGAAAATGGTAATGACATGCTGAAAACTCAATCACCAAAATTACCCACAAACTCTGTATTGTTCTATAGAATCCATGAAGGAAAAATTAAATAAAGAGTAAATTATACTGTTGAAAATTATTTTCTTTTTCTCTTTTTTCTCTTTTTATTTTTTCTCTATTTTATGCTTTTGCGTACATGTGCGTGTGTGTGCGTGTGTGTGTGTGTGTGTGAGAGAGAGAGAGAGAGATTAAAGCTTTAAATTGGGACAGAAGTAAATATTTAACGTCAAAACATCTAAACTTTATATGTGTGGCCAAAGAACAGGTCAGAATTAAAAAAGTGAACATGGATGAAAGGAAACAGAGACTCTGTGAACATATTTGTAGCGTTGGGCACACAGCGGGCTACATGTCCCATAATCCCGTTCGCGTTATTAACAGCTGATGGCCCGATTTCATGGCGTTGTGAAAACTGAAGAGTTTAATGCGATGAATGTGATGGAAGACAAGAAGAAATAATTATACCGATCAAACAGATGTCACGGTACAGACCAGTCCCTTATTCTTATAAGTGATCTTCATTTGTATTTGAGTCATCTTTTGTCTGTTAGCAGCTGAATGACTTTATTTCTATTTACTTTGTATGGACATCACACACACACAGACACACACACACACACACACAGACACACACACACACACACACACACACACACAGACACACACACACAGACACACACACACAGAACACCCACCCCACCACACCACACCGACCACAGCACCCACACCCACACCACCCCACACCAAACACACCCACCCACACCAACACCCACACACACACACACACACACACACACACACACACACACGAGGTCTTCACAGCATCATCAGGTACACATCAGATGAATCAGCTCTCATGCAAACCTTCCATTCATCACAGGGGAAAAGCCTTTGCCTGCTGACAAAGTTTGTTTTTGCCATTCAGATTTATACGTTTTCACTGTTTCACCATCACGTCTTTTATCTTTTCATGCTTCATTATGTTTGGTTAGGACACAGTGTGAATCTGACTGTATAATGAACCCTTTTCTCTTCTGCTCTCCTCATTTTTCTGCTTGCTTTCAGGAACACGAGCCGTGATGATTATCTTCTGTTCAGAGAGACTGATGCAGCTGTTTTGAATAAATTCTGTCTTTCTGCCCTCTGAGGTGTGAGTGAATATATTACTGTGTGTGTTTCAACATGTATGTGCTGTTCAGTGTCATTTAGCTGACTAATATCATTGGTGAGATCAGAGGTGATTAAATTATATTTTGCTGCTGTCTGTCTGTTTCACAGGCCTGCACTGTCCAGATGCCACAGGGCCAAGCATATGGAGGGTGTAGATTTAGCAGAAAAGGGGTCAATTTGTGTGTCTGACTGTTTTATTTATTATAAGTATTTTCACATTCATTTCCATAAATAAGCATGCTTTTAATCATATTATGATTTTATTGAAATAATAATGGTTATGAATCTGCATGTGTCTTTTTCTTTTACATCACAGGTGTGTTCATTCTTCAGGCAGGTGAGACCATGAAGTCTGCTTAAAGAACTGTGAGCAAGGATGTTCACATTAGCAAGATTCAGTTTAATCTGGGTTCAGTTGAATCAGATTCAAGTGCACACCACATAAAAAACACTCAGTCATATCAGTTTTCTTTCTCGGCCTCACACCTCTGTTTGTCCATTTTGCCTGTTGCTCTCTGTCTCCGTGGTAACAGAGATCTCCTGACTACTCGGTTTGTTTGTGTTTTTTTGGCTGTGTTTTTTTGCTGTTTCCATGGTAACTGAGGCTTTTCCTTTCCCATTCAGCTGCATTACATGTGACTGCTCAGGAACATCGGTCAGGATCATGTGATTCTGATGGACAGCACCGTTTGGCCATAAGGGTGCTGTCATGATGGCCATAAGGGTGCTGATGGTATGTGACCTCAACGTTTCCCATACATATAAAAACAAAATCAATGATAAATATTCACCACAAAGAATATTTAACACTCCTCTATAAAATTATAGTATTAGGTACCAAAAATAAAATAGTTTTTTACTCTGCTAAATGTTTATGTGTGCACAGGATGTCTCTTGATGTCTCAGAAGATGGTGAGCATTACTTTGGAACAGATGGACCTTCATCATGGAGTGAACTGCAGCAAGAACCAAGCTGAGCAGCTGATCAGAGGTTTGATTCGTTGTTCATGGACACACACTGAACTGTGTTCATGTCATAAACTTAATTATTGTGCTAGCACACCTGAGGCAGAGTGTTTTGCAGCTCTTTGATGATGGTAATACAGACAAATGTCCATGATGTGATTAGATCTAAAACAATAATAAATAAAACAATCGTTTTCTCTTTGTACATAAACAGAACAGCTGGATATTTCTAATCTTAAAAAACTTAAGGAACAAGCTTGTGTGTAAATATTAAGAGTAGCTAGAACTATTTGGTAGTTTTACTGGTTTTCCACATTTAGGATGAAATCAATCATAATCCATCATAATAAAGTCTTATGCAGTACAGAGAGTTGTCCAGAGCAGGTCAGAGCTGTTGTTTTTGCAGATAGCTGCTGTGCTGCTGTATCTTCAGCACTAGGGGGCAGTATATCAATCTGTCTTCTTGTACCTTTGCAGGTTCAAGGGGTATACAGAGCTCAAGTTTGGAAGTGAAATGTTTCAAATATATGTTGTTTCATAATACAGACAGAAGGTTGTATATGGAAAAAAAAGCAAGCAATTTCTCCAGTCTAAGTACTAAACGAATTAAAAGAACTTTGACGTAGCCGTGACCTCACATATAAAGACGTTGTTAAGCTCCAGGTGTCTCATTGTAAATAATAAAATGCTGCTGCTTCACACACAGCTCAAGGGTTTGTTCATACCGCTGATGAGGATGCACATGAAAAAGGCATTTTCCTATTAGAGCTGTGTTGAGATGAAGAAGCAATAGAAGGTTATAAAAGTGTGGATGAGGATGTGATGGCCATTATAACACAATTTTATAAATGTAAAATACCGTCCACACATAAGCATCTTATCGGGACATATCCATTGTTGCTAAAAGGCAAAAATCTGCTTTTATGGCAAAAATACCTGCCCAGACTTCAGCTGATAAATATAATAATAATAAAGGTGTTTGTTTTATTGTGGTTTAATATGTATTTATATAATGTATAACAGCATGAGGAAAAGAGGGTGAATGCTTTCTGAAGGCCTGCATAACTGTCACTATGTTAGTACATTGCCAAAATGTTTCAGGAGTCTGAGACAGTGTCACTGTGCCTCTGACACTGGAGTGACATCTTCACTTAGCAGAGCTCCTCAGACGTGCTGGATTCACCCAGACAACAAACTGGTCTGTGACTGCAGCCTCAAGGTTAATATGTTACCATGGAAACAAGTCAGCCAATAACTAAACGGCAGACAGTTGCTATGTTGACAGCACCCTATTTGTTTTAAGGATGACCTATTTTTTTCCTGGAGTATGTCAGACACAAGCACTCACACACACTTTTACAAACACAAGTTCAGATGGTTAAGTGGAGGATTTGAATGAAATAAAAATCCCTTTGACCTCTGTATGTTGGTAATATTTCTGTGAAACCTGACTTTGTCTTAATGTAGGGGAATTCAACACCATGACAGTGAGGCAGTTGTCATAGAAACCACATGTACCACAGTTCACAGGCTGATGTGACTGCAGCTTCGATGGTTAATTAGAGTAAACGAGTAAACTCTACTGCGATCCTTCATCTACCGGAGTGTATAACCAATCAAAACTGCTGAGTGTATAACCAATCAAAACTTCTGAGTGTATAACCAATCAGATCTGTTTACTCAGAGCTTAATCCCATGCAGATTTACACTGTGAGAATCTGTTGTATTGATGTCTACAGGCGTCACAAAATGCAAATCTAACAGACACATCTGGTTCTTTATCAGTGAGTGAATGAAGACTTTTATAAGACTTTTATCATGTATTTTTTGAGGGTTTTTTTCCTTGAAGCATATTGTCGTTTTAAAACTCCTATTTTAAAAACAAGGAAGATACTACAGAGTTTTTCTTAATTTAATTTTAAAACAAACAGATTACTGTGAGAAAACAGTGTGTAAGTTCTTTATAGTTTGCATTTTTTAAGTGCTACTTTATTAAAAAAGTATAAACTTGACCCAACATTTTTATGGTCATTTTGATACAAAAACATTACAATCTTTTGCACATTAGCACTTAGTTACACAGCTTTAATGCACACCACCCTGTCTGCAGCAAACACACAACATTAGCTGCCACACTAAAACTCAACTGCCTTTGACATACACAGTATAGCCAGAATGATGTGAAAATACAATAAAACACAAAGCACATCATCAGAACTCACAGAGATACTGCAGAGATCATTTGCCAGGGAAGAAAAATCCTTCCAGAGAAGACAACCGGCAAAAAATGAATACTCTCAGGAACAACATGACAAATGCCCCTCCCCACTGCTTTCTGTGTTTTTCTTGTGTACTTTTGTTCACAGCTTTGTAAATATTTACAACATTGCAACAACATTTCATAGCTTAACTCAGAGAAGCTGTTTGATTTTATTTGGCTGACCTGAGCCTCTTTCTGTGGCCTCCAGCCATTTGGGATCATTTAATCCATTATATCCATTCAGCATACGGAAGAGTTTTCAGCCACTTGCACGATGCACACAGACGTCCTGACAGGAAAACAGAGGGGGATTGACACACTTTTCTGACTTTTATTTCTAATCATCTAATATTTCGAGTCTTCTTTGAGTCCTCAATACTGAAGCAAATCTCTCTTTTGTCATGTAAGCAAAAAGGTGCATAAATCAAACAAACCACAGAGAACTAAACAGCACCATTCTCTGATACCACAGGGCTAGTTTGTCACTTTTCTTTCTTTTCATCCCTTTACGAGGGTTTTTTGTTCTTGAACGCATGCATCTGTTTAATCAGGCAAAGTGCATAAACAGTTTTGACAAAGAGAAACAAAGTACTTGTACCATGTGGAAGTGGTTCGTCACAATGATCTGAATCGAGTTTATGACCAAAACAACATAAAGATAAATAACACGAGACATTTGGCTTCTGTCAGATATGTGATCATTTTCACTGTCCCTGAGCTGTTGCTGATTCTCTCTGTGATCTTCAGTGACACCTGCAGTTATCTGTTCATTTTCATGGATTTTAATTTTAGTATATTAAATAAATGCCCCATTTCTGTCTTTGATGGACAACATGCAAGGGATATTTGAGCTTAATATAATATTTAACCTTTACATACAAGAACTGCTGGAGCCATCGAATCAGAATCTTTGTTTTAGCTCTAAAATTACTTGAGTAATTTTTACAGAAATAAACCCTTTAATGTTACAAACAGGACCATGTGTTTCTTAAAGGTTTTAAATAAAAGATCTTTTATATCCATTTTAAAATAGACTCAACTTCTATGAACAGACTGAATGTAGGCTTTTTGTCAATATATGATATTTTGCTTTGCAATAACTTTCTGTTTGTCTCTCTAATAAGGTTCAGTTTTGGTAAGTTCATTTTTACTGACAGTATCTAATCAGATATCATTTTCTCCTGCCATGGCTGCAGGAACAGAATTACAATCTACAGCTTTTTCAAGTTGTTTCTGTAATAGACTTGTGCTCACAGTTCATCTCCTTTGGGATTTTCTATACCTCAAATATAACTTTAAGCCACAATTCTGATGGTCACTTGAAAATAAAAAAATTAAAATAACAAAAAAACAAGGATTCTATATATTTCTATACAGGAATCCCAGTGATGCTGTCTGTGATTATATGTCTGTGGTGTTGTCTGTGATATGTTATGTCTGGTGATGGTGTGGTTGGTGAAGAGCACTATTTTCTTTTGCGATAGAGATGTATGACTTAAATTATTTAGTATTTTTAGTTTTTCACTTACCATTCTGTGGTTTTGTGTTGCAAGAATACTGATCTTTAACTAGCCTTGCAAAACTAAATTAATACTCAACTAACACTTGAAACCCATATAAAATAAACAGTGAGCCGTGTGAGAATCCCATTGGGATACAACACACTGCTGTCTCCATTCCAGATTTAAGCCCTGTTAAGATCCCCATCTCTATAGCTACAGGCCGGTGACATACATCTCCATCCCATCATTGAAAGTGAAGATGGTGGTTGTGCTGGAGCCCTGCTTCAGTTCAGGGATGCTCTCGTACAGACTCTCCCCAGGAATCATCAGGCCTTTGGCTGGGCGACGCTGCAGTTTGGGGCTCTGCTGTGGAGGAAGAGGTGGGGGTGGTGGTGGTTGTTGCAGGGGCTGCTGGGGTCTCTTCCTTTTGGGTCGCAGGGTCGCGCTGGCATTGGGCGGAGGCCTGTCGTGTCTCCAGCCCCCCCCGCCCTCCATGGTCTCGTAAGCCAGGTCTGTTTCTTCTGTGCTGATGGCTTCATTGCAGTTGCCCTCCTGCAGGGTCCACGTCTGGGGTTTTACTACCACGCTGAACCCCCCGTCTCGCTCACCACGCTCACCCCGAGCTAAGGTCCTGTAACCGCTGATGTCCCTCGCAGCTGTGGGTGAGCCAGGCGTACAGCGCTTCTTTTTGCCTGTTTTGCAGACCTTTGAATACATTTCTGTGATCTGCATGATGACAGAGATGAACATTAATGTCTGTGACAGACAGAATGCAGGCATGCTCAGTCTATCCTGAACCCTGTTCATGCATGTGCACTGTGAAAATGTGTTTCTTACACCTATGGCTGTCTGATTTGATGCAAAAACAAACTGTCTTTTGAAGGATAAACGTTTGTGATTTACAGCTGCTTCTGTCATCATTTACCCTGTTTCAGTCTGTTCCTCACACAAACCTGTTATATGACTTCAGAAGACTATGAATATGAGTCACATTGACCATTTTCTTAATATATTTATTGTGCTTTTACGTCCTGTTTAAGATATCTGAAGCTCCACTGGCCTTCAGTGTAACTGCTGCTCACTGTTTCACACATTCTTCAACATTTTTCTGTTTTGTTCCACAGAAGGAAGCCAGAGACGGGAAACGAATCCTGAAGACACGAGGGTGAGTGAATGTGTTCATGTGTGTGACATTATTTCAGTCTCGAGGTTCTGTGGCAGCTGAAGAACTGCACAGGAGAAGTGAAGGATGGGTCTGAACTGTTTCAAATCATACTGACCCCGGCTGCAGACAGCTCCATGTTCTCTGTCACACCCATCTGCTTGTGCTGGAAGATGAAGTCATCGTCTTCTGGAGGTTTCCATATGTACTGCTCCCCATTTCCCATAAACACTGCCTCCTGAACATACACAATAAAAAAACAACTGGAATAAATGTTACAGCTGAACCAGAAGTGATCTCAGTATACACTGACTGCTGAACAGAACGTCACGAATGTCATGTGATCAGACTGTATCAGCACTGCTCTCTAAAGTTCACAGGTACTGTCAGTTTCTTTACATTCAATTATCAACCAGATGCATAAACATATAATCAAGATAATGAAACCTATTAAAACACAAACATGGATATAAAAATGCACAGAAACCTTATGCAGGTCGTAACCATGTAGTGTAACCATGCTTCAGTTTCCCCGTCTGTTGCTTTCCTCACGTCTAACTGCTCGGTGGATGATGATTTTGGGTTGAATGTGTTTTCTCTGGCATTAAGAGAAACTGTGCACTTTCTCTTCATTGTTATGCAGTGAAACAGAAGGTGGGAAATGGGGCGTATCAGTGCTATTTTTAATGCAGGATTAGCATGTTGTATTTGCACTACAGCTATTCACTTTGTGTTGTTCCTGTTTGGTGCATTTTCTGACTCTGGCTGTTTGTCTGGCTGTGATTGAGAAGTGTTTCTGTTTCTGACAGTAAGGGACTGTGGGTCAGCAGAACTCCAGAGTCTGATGGACATCTGAACACCTGCGAGTGATTTGGAGGAAATAGTGAAGTACAGTTTCAGTGCATTAATGGCAGGGTCACTTATTTTCCACTGTAGTGCTGAAGCACACAAAAACAGAAAGTGATGGTCTGCAGGTTCTGTTTTTATGATATTCTATTTGAAGACACAATCAGAAATGACTGTGAATTAAAGGCCATTAGTGGTTGGATAATGATTGTCAGCACTGTCAGCAGTGATGTGTCTGTGTTTGTAGCTGAATCCCTACACTGGAGTAATACACAGGTACATGCGCTGTATATGCGCTGATACATTAACTTAACAACATCAGTAATCATAACAATCTGATAACTTTGACTCCTCAGAAATAGTAATATAGTTCTGAACACACTTGTTTACTAAAACAATAGCATATAGCTACTTATTCAATATTTATCTGTTAATTAAATGTTACTGTTGCAATATCTTATTCCCTCCTCAATGGTTTTTATTGCATACAGGTTTTCTCATTCACAAAGTAATTTGGTTTCTGCTGTTGTTTAGTGTTTATTTTTATTGTTTGTCATGATTGGTTCTTTATTGTATATGCTTTTATATATTATTGTGTTTGTAATTTATTGTCTGTTGTTCTAAACCGTCTTTCCCATAAGGAGTGAACAAAACCAGAATTTCATTGTACCTAATACAGTATATAGTACATATGACAGTAAACATCTTGAATCTATATGATTGTTTATAATATAATTATGTTGTTGCTTTAAATATAAATAGTGAGATGTTTTCTTCTGCTAATTCTTCTGTTTGTACCTTAGGGAAAGAGGGAATGTTGAAGGCCTCCACATTTTTCCGAGGAAGTTTCTGACTGTGTGGATGCGAAAGGGGTGGGGCTTGGTGAGTGGGAGGGGCATGTCGAACGTCCCCACTGCTGTGATGTTGTTGCTGTCCAAGGCCCTCTTCTGTGTCTGTCCCATTGTCCCTCTTCTGAGCTGCTTTGTCCACTCTCCGGACCTTCCTGATGCAGGCGTACTCCACTGTCTCCTGGGGCTGAGGGGGCGTGTTCACCACCTGTGGAAGGGTCTCTGGCTCTAAAATCCCACCCTCGGTGCAGTCTCCGTCAGGATCAGGTGGAGCTGGGGTGTTAGCAGGGACCGCCGGTGGGGCAGGTGTGTCTGTCTCTCCGGCGCGACCTGCAACCCCGTAGCGAGCATCTTCGGAACTGCGTGTGGGAGACGAACGACGGCCCACCTCAGCGTACGTGTGTTCCCCGTCCTCACTGGTGGGCATCTGAGGCTGCTGGCGGCCCTGAGAAGGCAGGTCTGAGTTAGAGCGATGGCTGGGCAGCAGAAGCAGATCCATGCTGGCCAGACGGTTCTTCTTGGTAGATTCTACAGAAAGCAACAGACCAGTTAACCAACGTCAGGAGATCAAAACCTGAAAACTAATCGCATCATAGTTTCACACAGCACAACAGAAGGAGTTGGTCAAAACTGCAGAGGCAAAGGGCATCAGACACACACCAATCACTACAAAACTTACAAGTACAAGTAATGCTAACGAATGCTAAGTAACCCCTGTAGACCCTGAACTGCAAGTACTGTGAAGAAGGATGAACTGTCAGGCTGTCCGGTGTGATTGTACAGTACATACTCCTGCCACCTCAGTTGAGTCTGTTCATCTCATGCAGCTGGGTGTCAAACTTACTGATGGATCGCAGCTTGGACTGCCGCAGTAAACTCTGAAAACACATGCACAGATAGTTACTAATAATGTCAAGAATGTGTACAGTAGTAATGTTATATTACTGCAAAGGCATCTTTTCTCTCTGAATATTCAAATAAAACACAAAACCAAGAAAGACCTGCCCACCACCAGACTTCTTAACCAGCAAGACTTCTGTTGGAGAACAGCCAGACCAGCATAAACCTGTCTGGATATTTATCCGGATCTAAGCTGATCTTTTCAGCAGGTAAGTAACATGCTAGGACAGTTAGCATGCCAGATCTTTGACAATCAGTGTGTTTACATTAGAGTGAACTGTTTCTTTAAGAGAGCCATGTACACTTTGTGTTGATTTCCATTGAGCAGATAAAGATCATTTCATTCATTCTGGAGCGTGTGAAGTAGTGTGAGGAAGATTTAATCCTGAAACAAAACATGAACTGATTGACCAGAAAAAGAGCTGAGCCCTTTATAAAGAGAATTAAAAGACTGCGGAAAATGACAGAGAAAGAGAGAGAGAAATGTGTTCACCATGTCCATGAGTCTGTTCCTCTTCTCCTCTCCAGTGCCATTGTGTTTCTTTCCCTTCCTGCAGGAAGCACAGAGAGATTCTGAGTTTGAGCAGTAAGTGCAGTTCAGCTCTCACTGTGTCCTTTTATGAGGAACTCATCTGTGCTTTCTGATTCAATTGACTTGTGTATCTTGTACAGGAGAAAATGTACAGTTCAATTCAATTAGGCATCTCGAAGGATTCATGGCGATTGCTTTCGTTAATTGTTTTGTGGGAAGTTATTAGATCAGAACTGTGTTCATTGTCAGAGAAATGAGCTCAGGTTGGCTGCTTTTGTCATAAAGCACAAACAGAGTGACATTTAAACCAAGAGAAGATTCATTAAAGTAATTAACAGACCTTAAACCATTTTGTCCACAAACTATTGCTAACTAACTACTATTGATGTGATGTTTGTCTTGTGTTTATAGGCAGGACCTGCCACTCACCTCTGGCAGCCAATACAGAAGATGATGATAAGGATGGTGATGAGGAAGGCAGAGGCGGCTGCGATGGCTCCCAGCAGCAGTACTTTGCTGTAGGGATGAGTTGAGAAGTTCACCCTGTCCTGCATGGAGGCCATGTGCAAGTGCAAACACACACACATACACACACACACACACGCTCAAACACTCACACTGTCTGTGAGATCTGGACAAGAATGAGAGGAGTAGAGGTTAGCTTCTTCACTTTGATTTCACAGCCATCAGAGTGATAATAAAACATGAATCAGAACCTCAGTCAATCATACCTCAGTAGAGACATACACACACATTCTCTTGAGTGTGAATGAATGAGAGTCTCCCACATACTTTCTTGCACAACTTTTATTTTGTCATTCTTTTTCTGCTGTGGGTCTCTTCCTGTTATCACTGTATCATTCACTGACCGTCACTCAGTGTTTGTGTGAGGACTCATGTGAGTATCAGGTGTTGTACCTCTCTGTCCCTGTGAGCAAACAAACACCTCTCGCTTAAGCGATGAGCTTTTACACTTCACTGTAAAGTTTTTTAAGTTGATTTACAGCAGCACACTGTTTTAGTTCTGCTGTTGTAATAAACACCAAACTCAAGAATCTTGTCTTTAAACTGCAGGAAGAAACCAGAACACCCGCAGAGCAGAAACCTGCTGACAGGGAGAACATGCAAACTCCACACAGGAAAGTCTTTTGGTTCAGCTGAAATTCAAACCTGGAACCTTCTTACTGTGAGGTAACAGTGCTGCCCACTGAGTCATTTTTTATATTACGTTTCCTGTGATAGGAACCCTGATGTGTGCAAACAATATAACATTATCAAATATTTATGTATTATATATCACCAGCCCCAGTTACCTCAGTGTAATTGTTTTGGCTCTGGACTGGTTTAGTACAATCAAAGAAATGAGTCAAGATATGAATTAAAAATATCTCACACAAGCAAACTGTTAAAATAACAAAGACTGAGGCAATACGAGGAAAGAAATAAAATATGTTTTCCTTCCTGCATTTTCTTAGCTAAAAAGAAGCGCTTTTCACAATAATACAATATTCAGGAGTAGTGAAACGCTTTAGTGAAAGAATGTGCTAGAAGATTAATGAGCAGATTCATCGCGTACTGACTTCCTGTTAATTTACAGAGAGAAGAGACTGTGTCTGTCAAAGGCTGGGAGGCAGAAGCAGAGAAAACCGCTGTTCTTTGCTACAGCATTCATCCAGGTCCTTCAGATAATGATGAATATTTCACTCTGTTCAGGAATAACATCGGAATAACTCTTCCTGCAGTATATATGGTATGTATACAATACACATATATACTGCACATGCAGTACACAACTGACCATACTGCAATAATGCATCCCACAATGCAATGGGCATGAATTGACCTTCCATGTTCAAAGTGACAAATCAACTGGATATGATTATTATCTCTATTTTAGGTGATCACATGATCAGACTGCCAAAAGAAAAGACATTTTAAATAGCCTGAGATTGGGGTGTTACTGTAAGTTTTAATGATGTATATGTTGAATGCACTGTAAATCGCTTTGGATAAAAGCATCTGACAAACACATCAATGTAAATGTAACAGAATCACCATCTGTCCACCAAACAAATTATTCACTGTGAGCCGTTGTGATCTGAGCTTAATGAAGTTTGGACAAATGGAGGCAGATACAGACTGCAGTCACTCAGCCCAAAAGCCCAAAGCTGGAGATATAACCCAACAACTATAAATGATGACAGAGAGTGAAATCCACACAAACTCTGTGACCTGTTTAGACAGTGATACAGAGATCAGATTTCTGCATGTTAGTAAAACACTCAGATCTGTAAACAGCAGTTTCAGATTTATGATATTAAACAAACCCCAAGTCACATTCCCAAGTCTCAGAGTAACCTGATGTGTGATGGTACCTCAATACCATGTCTCACAAACAGCACTCTCTCTGTCTCTCTCTCTCTCACCTTCACTCTCCACCTCGTCTCCTGCAGTGCTTCTTGATCTTAATGAGGTTTTAAGGGGATCAGTGGGTGGACAGGAAGAGCAGAAGAGCCTGTTTTTTAAAGCGTGCGCAGACTGATTTCGGTACAGCAGATGTCTATTATTAGGCTTGTAAATTCTGGACATTCTGACTGACTGATTAGTGGTTGGTTGGTTGGTTTGATAGTTGGTTGGTAAGTGATTGATTGGCAGGTCAAAAGCATGATGTAATTCTTTAGGTTCCTTCCCATAAAAGAGTTAAATATAATTAAATCATACTTACACATTAAATGTCTAATCAGTTAAAGATAACTGTACAGATTTATGTAGTACATACAGATGCCCAATTCTACAATCTCTGTGTGTTTACAGTCTGTATGTGCCACTGTATCTAACAGCTGAGAAATGCAAATGTAAAGCATGAATGTATTGTTATTGTAATGTAACTGATGTTTTAGAAACATGTCAGTCTAATAAACTGTTTTGAATTCATGAGACATTTAAGAACTCCAGAAGCAAACGAATGTCTGATCCTGTTTAAAATAGTGTTTATGTCCGCTACATTTTATACACTCGATAAAAACATCCAATGCAATAAACATCCTCAATAAATATGCTGTAGACAGTGTCACTGTAACTGCTGCTCAGGAGACAAAAACATTTATGATTGAATTTAAAACTGTGTCAGAGTGTCACAGTGAAAGAGTGATTCTGATTGTTCTTATTGTATGAGTTTATAATAAAGTTTCTGGTACAATCCCTCATGTAATGTAAGCAATAAACTGCAGAATTAGTGAGATCCAGTTGCATATTGACCTTTAGTAGTGCTGAAAAACCCTGCAGAAACACAAGCTTCTGCTGCAGTTACTTCTTGCTTTTACACATCAAGTGTCTGTTTAATGAAGTAACCAATCATAAAACTGCTCTCCATGCTGCAGACGGGTGCCAGAACTGCCGATGAGCATGACACCATCTGAGGTACGAGTGTGTATTGCCCCCTGTGTTTCTGGAGGTAAATGGACAGATGAACGGTTTTCCATCATTAGTCTCAGGCCAGATGGAGGTTGATGTGTTTCACTTCACTGAATGGTCAGATCTCTCTTTGTGAAGTCAGTCACTGTAATGATGTATCTCACACAGAGATGCAGAAAACATGAGCTGGGTAAAGGAAATACTCTGTCACCATCAAGAGACGAGGGGAGTCATGACACATGCTGTGCTTTGTTAGCTGATAAAACATGGATGAATGCAGGGCTAATGAACATGAACATACCGAATATTCATTAACATGAATCATAAATATTTAGTCTATGCTTATGGCTCTGTTTTAGTCTTTCTGCTTTTGTTTTATAGTATCTGTTTTAGATAATCCTACCCTTACACCACACAGAAAGCAAAACAGACTGTGCTTGGTCATTTTACATGTTGGTCAGAACATCTTTTTTGGCTACGTTGGTGATTTTGGAACTTAATAAGATGCAATGTGGACCAGATCTTATGCCATTTAGTCAAAGGCTTAGCTATGTGAGACTACACCTTCATATACATGATTTGTCAAAGTTTAAACACTCCTAAACCTTGTTGGCACAGCCCAAGACGAAATAATCTCAGCTCAACTGTCTCTCAGAAGTGTCAGAGAGAAGCTGTGACAGCTAATGAAATTAGCAACAAATAGTTTCCCTCCCGTCACACTTTCTGAACTGAGACAAAAACGTGTGAGGAGTTTGTGGTTAAATCTTCATCTTGTCTGGGCTAATTAAACAGCAAAGAGTTTGTTTCCCGTGTAGTTACACAGACACTGTTTAGGAAAGAAACAGAGCTCTGATATATTCATTAGTTTGTCTTTCTGAAAAACAACTCATTAAAGCAAGACAAAATCCTGTTTAACTAGTAAAATCAGTTAATACTGAGCAATTATTTAGGAAACCCAGAACAATATCCCAGAAATTACTACCACTCCATATTTCATTAAAAAACATCCTGTTCAGTCATGATTAGATAATTTCACTGCTCTGTATCACGTCACACACAAAGTAGGTAAAAAACATTCTGTTTATGAATTCACAAGGTTTACACGGACTCAAGCTCAAGTGTATTTAATAATGAGATAATTAATGTGAGTTAATCAATGTATGTTTGAGAAATGGAGATGAGATGGAGGGATGCAGAAGAAACTTCACTGGAGTTATGAACTTCAGCCGTTTATGTATCTTTTTGTTGTGCTCAGGAGAATTAGATGAACATGTTCCTCACAAACTTTTGTTTAGAAATTCATCAAATGTAACAGTTTGATTATATTACCTACCTCTCAGCTTTCTAAACAGCTGCCAAACCAAAACCTTCATCTGTCTGGACTTTATCAGATTCACCAGAAGAGTTAGAAAAGAAACCATCCCACACATTCATGAACCTGTCAGATGCTTTTATCCAAAGTGCATTCAGTGTGTACACAAGATGTGTTCTCTGAGCTCGAACCCACAGCCACAATGCTTTACCAATTCATCTCCGGCAGTTCTTATAGACCTGGAGAGAGCTAACCGTCAACATTCCCATTTGTTTCCATTGCAGATCCTGGATGGTTCATACAGCCCTGGAGGTGCATGACCTGGATGCTGTCATCTTTGTTTCATTCACAATTAGTTTGGGAAACGTTTCTGAACGAATCAGCTGAACGGTTCATTCACTGTTTAAACTACTGCACCCTAGTGGTTATTATCTGCAACTGCATCAAATATCAAAGACTTACAGGTCCCTGGAGCTCCACCTGGAGAATCATCATGTCCCAGAGTGAGAAACAGAAACAGAGAGACTGAGAGAGTGGTGTTTCATTACTGTAAAGATTTCAGCCAGACTCTCTGTATGAAGTGTGTAAGAGGTGATGATACTCTGGAAGAAGGATGTGTTTTGCTGTCAGATTGAGTTCCTTTTACCATCACAAACAGAAACTTTTTCAGCCGCATCAGAAATAGCCAGTTATGTCAATAACTCTTCTGGCTTCAGTCATTACACCCAATCACATGTGAGCCAACGTGGGTATCTGTGGGCTGTTCGGCCTGCATCCTCTGTAGCTGATGGATGAAGACACTTTATCATTCCAGCCTCCATCCATCAGCAGTGAGTTCTGACTCCACACACACGGCAGGTGATGAGTTTGAGCTGACAGACCTTCTCTCCACACTTGTGCACTTCCTGACACATCCTGCAGCTCCTCATAGTCATCAGTGCTGGTTAGTGAATAAACGGATGCGTTTCATCTGGATTAACCTGCAACATCACCGGTGCTCGGCGCTGGTGCGCGCACACGCATGTGTAGATGTGAATGTTTCCGTCTGCGGATCAAAATCACGCGCAGTGCGGCGCGTCCTCGACGCAGCAGACGAGAGCTTCACATCCCAATCCGGTTTAATACGGAGAAAACGAATAAAAGACCGGCAATGTGTTTCACCGTATTAAATCTGGTGCCTGTTTATACGTGGTTCATTACGCGTCGCCTGACTTACATTAACATCTTATAACCGGACTGTTATAATTCTGATGAAGCGCGCCTCAGTGACATGCAGCTCACTCCTCATACTCACTCAGTTTAGGGATTCAGGAGGCGCGTCGCCGCGCATCATCCGCCTCGCTGGACCTTCTGCTGCTGCTGCAGAAATGTCTGGCACCCAGCCGGACCCCGGAACCCCGCCAGCATAATCAACACTGTGCGCTGGGTCTGGATCTCGATGTTAGAGGACGTGTGCTCATCATAACCTCTGAGTACTCGCGTTGTGTCTGAGCATCGCGCGTCACGCACAACGCAAAAGGTGCCAACGCGCAGCCGGGTTATTCCCACTGGAGCTCTGCTGTGATATCAGGAGCGCGTCACCGCTGCCTCCGCCGCGTCTGCTCGAGCGTCGGTTCTGTCTCGGTTCTGTCCCGAGTCTCGGTTCTGTCTCGGTTCTGTCCCGAGCCTCGGTTCTGTCCCGAGTCTGTCCCGAGTCTCGGTTCTGTCCCGAGCCTCGGTTCTGTCTCGGTTCTGTCCCGAGCCTCGGTTCTGTCTCGGTTCTGTCCCGAGCCTCGGTTCTGTCTCGGTTCTGTCCCGAGTCTCGCTGCACGTTCCCTCTGGCGTCTCAATCTCGCGTTTGCGCCACATCGCGGCAAGTCCAGGAAGCGCAATTGTCAGAAACTTGCAGTGAAAACATGCTTGAGAAACAGAAATCAATCACGATCAGTCACGATATTCTCCTTTAAAAGAGCAGATCAGTGCTGAGATCAGTGCTGAGATCAGATGCTGAGATCAGATGCTGAGATCAGTGCTGAGATCAGTGCTGAGACCAGTGCTGAGATCAGATGCTGAGATCAGTGCTGAGATCAGATGCTGAGATCAGATGCTGAGATCAGTGCTGAGATCAGATGCTGAGATCAGATGCTGAGATCAGTGCTGAGATCAGATGCTGAGATCAGTGCTGAGATCAGATGCTGAGATCAGTGCTGAGATCAGATGCTGAGATCAGATGCTGAGATCAGTGCTGAGATCAGTGCTGAGATCAGATGCTGAGATCAGTGCTGAGATCAGATGCTGAGATCAGATGCTGAGATCAGTGCTGAGATCAGTGCTGAGATCAGATGCTGAGATCAGTGCTGAGATCAGATGCTGAGATCAGTGCTGAGATCAGTGCTGAGATCAGATGCTGAGATCAGATGCTGAGATCAGTGCTGAGATCAGTGCTGAGATCAGATGCTGAGATCAGTGCTGAGATCAGTGCTGAGATCAGTGCTGAGATCAGTGCTGAGATCAGATGCTGAGATCAGATGCTGAGATCAGATGCTGAGATCAGTGCTGAGATCAGATGCTGAGATCAGTGCTGAGACCAGTGCTGAGATCAGATGCTGAGATCAGATGCTGATGTCATCGTTATATATAACGGTGCTGACTGATCATCATATTCATGTATACATGATACTGAAGATACTTCAGCACATTGTGTGGTACAATCACTCATAAAGTACACACACACTCATAAAGTACACACACACTCATAAAGTACACACACACTCATAAAGTACATACACACACTCATAAAGTACATACACACACTCATAAAGTACACACACACTCATAAAGTACACACACACTCATAAAGTACATACACACACTCATAAAGTACATACACACTCATAAAGTACACACACACTCATAAAGTACACACACACTCATAAAGTACACACACACTCATAAAGTACATACACACTCATAAAGTACACACACACTCATAAAGTACACACACACTCATAAAGTACATACACACACTCATAAAGTACATACACACACTCATAAAGTACACACACACTCATAAAGTACACACACACTCATAAAGTACATACACACACTCATAAAGTACACACACACTCATAAAGTACACACACACTCATAAAGTACACACACACTCATAAAGTACATACACACACTCATAAAGTACACACACACTCATAAAGTACACACACACTCATAAAGTACACACACACTCATAAAGTACACACACACACTCATAAAGTACACACACACACTCATAAAGTACATACACACACTCATAAAGTACACACACTCATAAAGTACACACACTCATAAAGTACATACACACACTCATAAAGTACACACACATAAAGTACACACACATAAAGTACATACACACATAAAGTACACACACATAAAGTACATACACACACCATAAAGTACACACACATAAAGTACACACAATAAAGTACATACACACACTCATAAAGTACATACACACACTCATAAAGTACACACACACTCATAAAGTACACACACCTCATAAAGTACATACACACACTCATAAAGTACATACACACACTCATAAAGTACACACACACTCATAAAGTACACACACACTCATAAAGTACATACACACTCATAAAGTACACACACACTCATAAAGTACATACACACTCATAAAGTACATACACACTCATAAAGTACACACACACTCATAAAGTACATACACACACTCATAAAGTACACACACACTCATAAAGTACACACACACTCATAAAGTACACACACACTCATAAAGTACACACACACTCATAAAGTACATACACACTCATAAAGTACATACACACACTCATAAAGTACACACACACTCATAAAGTACACACACACACTCATAAAGTACACACACACACTCATAAAGTACATACACACACTCATAAAGTACACACACACTCATAAAGTACACACACACTCATAAAGTACACACACACACTCATAAAGTACACACACACTCATAAAGTACACACACACTCATAAAGTACATACACACACTCATAAAGTACACACACACTCATAAAGTACACACACACTCATAAAGTACACACACACTCATAAAGTACACACACACTCATAAAGTACACACACACTCATAAAGTACATACACACACTCATAAAGTACACACACACTCATAAAGTACACACACACTCATAAAGAACATACACACACTCATAAAGTACACACACACTCATAAAGTACACACACACTCATAAAGCTGCTGTCAGTTTTTAAAGAGATGGATGTGTTACAGCTATGAACAGGCAGAAGAAGCTGAGCCCCATTCTGAAAGTGATTTGCCATGGTTTACTGTTATATCATTATCATTTTACAGAAATGCATTTAATAAATGCATGTATCCAAGATCAAAGTTTATTTTATCAGTCTGTGTGTGTTCTGGAGAGTTAAACCTTTTCATCGCTCTATCAGCTGAGCTTCAGTTGATGTGACTTTCATTGATGTAACATGATGTAAATGTGTCTGTGGTAATGCCTGTATAACTGTAGCTGTCAGGATCTGTTGGTCATCTTTGTTATCGTTGTCAGAAGATGCACATCTTCACTACACACGACCTTACAGAGAATTAATATAACTAATACTAGTTAATATAACTAGTAATTATTGTATAAAACACAAAACTGTGTCCATCCAAATATACAACATTTATTTAAATAGAACATGTTTGAGAGTGATGCATAAAACGTGTGTGACTGTACACTATTTATTAGTGCTGTATCACATTTTACTCTCTGATTTTACATTCATATTCAGCTCATGATGGCAGACACACTTCTTTTAAACAGAAACACACAGACTGTGATGGGAACATTATGTAAGGCTGATTTTATGGTGAAAATTCTGGGAACAGCAGGTTGAAAGCAGCAGTATGACATACAGGGAATAACAGGGTTGAATCCCTCTTTTTCTTGTTCGTCATCTCTCGCTCTCTATTTCTCTGTCATAAGCTTTGTACCCCATTGGTTCAGTTACCCTGGCAACCCTGAGTAAACTCGAGCGTGTGGAGAACCAGAGGCTGGGTTTGGAGTGTTTCTCCAGTTTAAGGAGATGGGTTTCTGTCATGGTGACTGGGGCAGCAGGGCTTATCTGTGGAAAGCAGGGAAAATACAGGCTGTGTGGTGTTGCCTGTTTATCATGTAGCTGCTCTTTCACTCTGTTGTGGAGAGACGCTGTTTGATGTTCTGGGTTATCAGTCCTCATACTCGTCAACTTCCAGCACATCATTGTGGTGATATTGGCCATGGAGAGTCCATTATAAAGCCCCACATATCATTTTTGTTGTGTATATATCTGACGTTTGTCTACCTTTTAAACAAGCACTGTGTCAAATGAGGTGCCAGTTTTCTTTTATTTTAGTATCACAGACCACAATTTTATTTTATAATTAAAGTTATTTACATATATTTTTTAAAAAAAATCTTCTTTATTGTCTTTGATAATCTAGAAAAAATGTTATGAAATCATATGTTGTTAAACAGATTTGAATGCTCTGACTTTTATTGTTTTTATTTCAGTATGTAGTCTGGACTGTTTTGGGTCATGAGGAACGTCTTTATCTGATCTTCTTTGTCTAGACCTCAGAGGATCTCTCTCGCAAACAGGGCTCAGGTGGGTCAGGCTGGTGTTAGACCGAGTTCACACACATTCAAGGCATTGCTATTAACATTTTTTATCTTTATATCAACATACACTGTAGGCTTCCTCTGTAACACAGCAATGAAGCCAGTTTCTTACTTCCTAAATCCCAAATCTAAGTAAGATATTCCAGATTGAGAATTGATTTGATTAAAATACACCACATTTCATTTGGAGATCTGCTCTTTCAGTCTTTTCTTGATTCTCGTGTTGTAGTGACACCTCGTGGTTATAAAAGCACAAGTGGCCTTTGTAACTGCATGGCTTTCAATGCACAATATGACTTCAGACCTCCAAAAATATTACTAATGGATTTGATAAATAAGCATGCTGTAATTGTGACTGCGCAGTAAAGGTCTTTTAGTATTTTATGGACGACACAGGCACACAAAATCAAATACCATCTAAATGCAAGGTGTCACCTTCACCCTGGAAACAAATTAAGAGACATTCAGCCAAAGAAACTCATTAAGTAAAAGTCATCATCTTCCTCACCAGGCTGTGCTGGAAGAGAGCAGCTTCCAGAAGGGATGAACACGGAGAGCTCATCCCTGACAGTCAGATCATGAGCTGCTGTGAGCCTCCATCAGCTTGTGACAGTCATTATTTCAACACCAGTGGCCTGACTTCTAACTGAACTAAATTACAGACTTACATCAGGATGTGGAACTGTGTAATGAGGCTCGTGTTTAAAGTCAGTTATGATGCCAGGCTTGCCATTATCTGATGTGATGTGTCATTTATACCTTTCTGACAGTCTAAAAAGATTCACTTTGTACGGAATGGATCCCTTTCAACAGAAACAAGAGATAAAG
>JAZGTH010000004.1:935000-1032500 GCA_036877525.1 Chromobotia macracanthus | reverse complement strand
GCTGTTGCATTCTGAGCTGTGTTATTAATAATTGTGATCTCTTTCTTTGGTCTCCACTGACAGAACTTAGAACCTGCTCCTCTCCAGAACCGGTCCCGACTTGATCAAGTAAGTTTTTGTTGTTTATGTCTGTGTGAGAATAAAGATGAAGTACTGAAGTCTTTCTGATTAAGAGTGGAATGACAGTATTTAGAAATGAAAAGTTTTGGTTTTGTTCACTCATCTGTTTCTCTTTTTCTCCAGGAACGCCAAAACCGAAATAAACAGTAGAAGGCTGCCCCCCCACAGCTCACGAGTGGATGTTTTAGGATTGACCATTTCAAAACGAAACTTTGAGGACACAAAATGAAATTTAAAAAATAAACAATCATTTTTTTTGTATTTAATTCTGGTGACCAGCGTCGGACTCAATCTTCTGCGCTTCTGCCTTCATCTGTGGGGGGCTGAAGTCCCCCATTAGCACCTCTCAAAGTCACATCATCATTTTGATTTTTCTTTTCTGTCAGTTGGTATTGTTTTCATTGCCCTTTAGTGTGTGTGTGTGTGTGTGTGTGTGTGTGTGTGTGTGTGTGTGTGTGTGTGTGTGTGTGTGTGTGTGTGTGTGTGTGTGTGTGTGTGTGTGAGAGTGTGTGAGTGTGTGAGTGTGTGAATGATGGCAGTGTTTGTTGGTCATGTCAGATGGGGGCGGGGCATCTTCATCATCGATGACTGTAATGGGCCAGTTTATTTGTTCTGTTCTGTAGATTAAGCGGGTGTTTGAACTCATTCATGGAGTTTCGTGCAGCTGTGTAGAAGGGACAATGAAATGTGTATTGACATGAGATGATAATGTTATAAAAAAAACTATATTTTTGAATTATGTAACACTTGACTTTATTTGTTCAGTGACGAGCCACATGTGTCACAGTTTTTCTTCCTTTCTGTTTTCCTGCTTGGAGCCTTAACATTTTAAAGCTACAGTGTTATCAAAACTGTTCAATAATGGCTGTTCTATACCTCACTTGAAACAGCTGTATCAGGGAGAAGACAACCCGAGCATCTTTACCCAGGGGAAGTCAACACTGTCACTGGCTGGACTACAAAAAGAAAGTAAAGCTAATGAGTTAGTTTGGAGCCCAGTGCTCAGACTCTGTTCTGTACCTGATGTTTAAAGCGCAGAAATGTAAAGACTTACTGTTCCAATCCCCGCCCAGCAGAGGTCGCTGTTTCTTAAAGCCAATCTGAGAGATGTAGCAATTCGCTGCTTTTATTTCAATTCACTTTAGATGCATCACCGTTTTTGTTGTTCTCTGTGTTTTCTTAACAGATTTCATTTTATTGCTTTTCCTCCCCCATGCCCTTAGTATATTGCTAAGCTTTAACGTAGGATCATATAATTATAATAACGAAGAACGCCTCAAACGTGTAACCTGAAAATTAATGTTACTGATTTACTGTTAAAAGTAAGAAAAACAAACAAAAAAAGAGTATATGGTTTCTGTGCGTGATTTTTTAGGACCCGCTTGCTGTTCTGTGTGTTTGTTTGTGGGAGAGCAGAAATGAGTTGTGTGAGGGATTCAGATATCTATAGTCATTTATCAAAAGATTCATGAAAGTATAAGAAATACTAAAATATTAAAAAAGAATTGCAACACAAACATTTAAGTCACCCCTGAAATAAATATGCATTGTAT
Source organism: Chromobotia macracanthus (assembly GCA_036877525.1). Classification (NCBI taxonomy): domain Eukaryota; kingdom Metazoa; phylum Chordata; class Actinopteri; order Cypriniformes; family Botiidae; genus Chromobotia; species Chromobotia macracanthus. Next base: position 1,030,827 of record JAZGTH010000004.1, on the reverse strand, counting down.
TGGAAGGTCACTATCTATCACGTTCTTAGATTTGATTATGCTCATTAAAATATTCTGTATGGTGTAATTGTGCTGCTGTGTTTGTTGAAATGGTGTCTTTACCGTCAGTTTACTCACTGTTTTTACTTCAAACAATGTATCACCAATTCATCTTCTCACACCTGCCTGAAAGTGTTTAATAGATTTGCCTGAGGTAGAAGAAATCACCTTCGACTGCCCCAGAGATAAACAACAGTCTCCTTTTCAAAAATATTAGAAATATGTTTTGGATATTTGTGTTTATTTCTTAAATCTTGGAAAACATCCTTGGATATATTGTTTTTTGCTAAAAGAAGCCTAAAACAGAGATAATTATAACAAATGTGAAAATATTTGAATTCTTTTATGTTTCAGGTATGATCAACAGTGCTTTTTAAATGTTTCTTTTTGCCCTCAGCAAGTTTTTAAATTGGTTACCAAATCGTTTAATTGTAGTGAAACGTTTAAGGCTGTGTTATTGGTATGTTTTTAGAGAGAAACAGGTTTTAATACAGCGAAAAGAATCATGTATTCACTTCCTGTTGGAATTCATTACAGTATTAAATCTAGAGAAGCTGCAGCATCAGCTACAGGCAGTGATCAGTATTAACTGCTTTAATGTGAACACCTGACTGACATTGAACTGCAGTAATTAAAGTGAACAGCCGATGAGAAAAGTTAAAACCAGTAATTGAGCCTGACAGATCAGTGTTCAACACCATCTCCTTACCCTGATTCACAACGGTAAGCTTATAATGATTTATAATTTGAGCTGTTGAGTCCAATTTCCAGGGAAATGTCAGTTTGGCTGCAATTGAGTATGTGAAGTATCTTGCAATTTCATGTTTCAAACAGAGATGATAGAGAGGCAGAAGAAGTCCAGGACTGTAGCTGTAAGATCAGTACAGAACAAGAACACTCACTGGAGGTCTATGTGATCTTTGTAGCAGAAATATGGCCTGAGACAGCTGGGAATAAGTTGAACTGTCTCTTCCTCTTAACTTGTCATCTTGCTTTAACTCATCCAGTCCATCTATATACCAATACTTAGAAAGGGAAGGAGAAGGTGATGATGTGGAATACTGGAAGAAAACAAAATAAAAAGTAAAATCAAAATATTTGACACATCTGGATGAAGTAAAGCTGAAGTAATCAGAGAAGGTCCAAGTACGTTTCAATTTTTAATAGAAGATGCTCTGTGCATATTAAAATATCCTTTTGAAACATTAAACAATAGTTCCTAATACGTTCAAATCTTACAAAATGTCTTTCTGATTGTCATTTGCTGTTATCAGGAAACTTTATGGGTTATAATTGTACTGCAATATTTCTGTAGGTATACAGTTACAAATGAAACATGCCTGCCTACATTTAAACAAATAATAAACACAAAACACGATGGATCAGATAGTGAGGTCAAAAGAGATAAAGCATTTATATTTGTTAAGCCTCTCAGTTCAGAATATTAAGTGTGTGATCATTTCTGCTGCAGTGGGAAGCACATTTCATCTGTTCACTTCATCACTGTGTATCCGGCGTGATGAGGATTTGTGGATATTAAACTTGGAGGAAGAAAGTGGTCCGTTTGAGCGATATAATAAAGTTCCCTTTCAGTTTTTATTCTGGAGGACATGATTACACCAGAACACGTATTAAACTGAAATTATTATTACCTGCAATTTACAGACTTGTCGAAATATGCTTGTGAAATTAAAAATAAAACATCAGCCTAAGATAAAGAATTACCAGAGGAATTTCAGATTCCTGTCGGCTCCCAGGATTAGTATTCCCATCCTGCACGGCGGACGGTTCGGCTCGGTTCCGCCGGGCCGAGCAGCGCGTCGTCAGCAGAACTTCTGCTGGTTTCTCCGCGCGGCGGACGGTTCGGCTCGGTTCCGCCGGGCCGAGCAGCGCGTCCTCAGCAGAACTTCTGCTGGTTTCTCCGCGCGGCGGACGGTTCGGCTCGGTTCCGCCGGGCCGAGCAGCGCGTCCTCAGCAGAACTTCTGCTGGTTTCTCCGCGCGGCGGACGGTTCGGCTCGGTTCCGCCGGGCCGAGCAGCGCGTCCTCAGCAGAACTTCTGCTGGTTTCTCCGCGCGGCGGACGGTTCGGCTCGGTTCTGCCGGGCAGAGCAGCGGGTCTTCAGCAGAACTTCTGCTGGTTTCTCTGCAGTTTTAAGGTCCCTCTCTTGGCATTCACCGCGTGCCTTAATTGTGTGGATATTAAATCAAGGTCCGCCGTGAACACGCAGAGCGGCGGGCCCGCGTCACCCCCCCGCGACGCGTGCACGCGCGCGCGCGCACGCACAGCCCCGCACACACCCGCGTTCACACTGCAGCCGGAGCGCGTCGTAATGACTCCGCACCGCAGCCCGGTTATATACGATATATCGACTTATAATCGCATATTGATGAGCAATGCGCGGCCTGTTTTCGGTGCCGTATGAATGCTGCTGGGCTGCTTGTGAATCCCGGACGTATTCGTGTCATAGCGCCAATTCACAATCCGATACTCGCGCAAATCGTGCATTTATCAGCGCAAGCAGAATAAATGACAGAATAAACCTCCACCGGAGCGTCCATCTGAAGGGTCACTGTCACGGTTCTCGTTACTCGTTTCGCTGACCTCTGCAGTCGCGCATCCTGATCGAACTCACAATACATGATCGATCATGATCATAATCTCACTGCGAGCCACATCAGATCCAGCACGACTGCTGACAGTCCGTTTTCTCCGCCGTATATCCATCCTGCATCCCACGGCGAGCTGACGGACACGGCCGGACTCGCTTCTGCTGCGGTGTTAAAGGTCTCGTTTGTTTCTCGGCTCCGTTGATCCGGTTCGGAGAGATCCGGTCCTCCTCTGCTCATAGACTCCAGCGCGAGAGGATCACCGCGGGACACGGTGACGTCACGACCCGCACCGAGGGCCCCCTCCCCTTCCGTTAACCGGATCCCCAGCGGCACGGTGCCCTTGAAACGAGTGAAGCGGATTCATTGAACGGAGAGCCATCACAGCTGAGCTGCTGTACCCAGAAGTGACATTAACTACAGCTGCCGTTCTGCCCACAACACACTGACGTCGTGCTCCGTCTTCAGAGGACTGATGAATGTCTAAACAGGGTGTGATGGAAACAAATCAATAAACACAAAGGGATCAGATTATTCAGAAAGATTCATGAATCTGATGTCTGCTGCAAACATCCACTTCAGTCACTTCATTTATTCTCTCCTGAAGCGATATTTTGGGCCTCCTTCCTTCTCCACTGACTGAGGGAGGAGTTGTGTCTTTGTCTTTGTGTTGTCTCATTTATTTATATATATATATAATATATAGATTATGTCATTCAAAAGGTCTTAACTTATGTTAGAAATGTAAAAGTAGCCACAACAAAAAAGTTTGTTTGCTGAGTGTGCTGTAATGATACTTGGGATTAAATTGTGAGCTTTCAAACAACATTTTCTTGTTGCTTTTCATATCAGGTGTTGTACCTCTCTTTCTCTCCATCCCTTTTTCTTTATTTCCCCATTCCTCCTTCCCTGATCCCTCTCTCCCTTCCTTTCCCTCTTGTTTTCATCCTGTTCCCACACGTTTCTGCATCACTCTCTTCAGTGTAAGACTCACTCTGCCCTGCATGTCTCAGCTGATTGGACCAGCTGCTCAACTCAAGTTCACCATAGCAACTATAATTCAGTCGCCCAGCAACAGGTTTTACTTTCACCCCACTACCTACTCAGGGACCCTCCGGCCAGCAGTCCATTGAGTGAATCTCTCCTGCATGTCATCTCACGGCTCTGATCGCAGCAGCTGTGATGTGCTGTTAGAATCTGACTGAAATGTTTAGAATTGTTCGTGTCAGAACATCATTACATTTTGCCATTGTCATGTTTTATACATAAAACTGGTATATGTTAACATTTTATGACATGCAGTATAAGCAAACAAATTGGACTATTTCTCTGAGAATGGGAAAATATATTTCATGACATTTATTAAACTTGTTTGGTTGACAGATTTGTTCATATTCTCAAGATGTTTTATTAAGACATTAAACAACAGCTGTATTTCTTTGGATGTGTATTAACATTAATGCCTTCATTTGCACACATTTCTATTCTCTACATGACATGAATGAGAGTCCTGGTCTGTGAGGTCATGTGATGTAGTTTGTGTGAGCTCTGGAGGACTCTCTGATTTTGAATGTTAAATTTGCAAAGTAGCTTTTGTTTATCCAGCATCACCAAAACAATCCAAAAGAGTTAATCACTTTTTCAGCCTATTTTCTATGGCTAATAAAAATGTGTTTGCACAATTACAATAAACAAATTAAGCCATCAGCTCCCACTTATTAAACAGATGTGTTGCTGCTTATCATGAAACAGCTGATTTCACTCCATCAATCCCCTCCACACGCGTCTAATCATGTAAATGATGACTAATTAATCAAACTCATTTGGGTCATTTTTGGGTGGAGGAAAGACACTGAGAGAAGGAGGTGACGAGATGAGCTGAAGTGACAGTAATAACTATGATTCAATGGTCAAATGATCCATGTAATCGAATTATTTAATAATACAATAATACACTTCATTTGAGAGAAGGACTTTCAGTGATGACTGAGTGCTTTAGTTAATTCAGTAAATGTTTTATCATGTTTGACATGATAAAAGTTTGTTAATGACAGTTTTGTGTTGCCAAAGACAAGAGCTTAATCTGATAGTTTTACAACTGGATTTTATGTTTTCTGAATCTGTGTGTACCTTATGTCATGTCTATAAACAGTGTGTCTTTCAGAAGTACTTGCGTGATGACCCAGTTTTCAACAACAAATCCAGCTATTCTTCCAAAAACACCACATATTAAAAATGACTATTTATAAAGCAAACCTGTTGTTCTATATTGCACAATATATTCCAATAATTGACTTTTGGTTTCTGTTATATTGTATTGTTGTGTCTGAATGTAATGCGGAGTGCAGATGTGGAACAAACAGAAAACACCAACCAAAAGGGACAAATATTTATGATCACGATCGCGGCTGATTAAATGCAATAATCTTCTTGTTGACAGAACAGCACCTGTTTGTGTTTGTGTGACCGGACATGATGTGAGTGGACAGAAGGCTAATCCTTTAAAACTTTCTCCAGGTTAAAAGGACGTGTGGACCAATGATCTGCACTTGTATTAACAGACAGAATGAACAGCAGCGGAGAGAATCAAACAGAAGTTGAAGGATCTCACGATCTCTGGGATGTTCCCACACAGCCGCCCGCAGAATCACGAACCGAGCAGAACACAATCACAGAGGCCACGAACAGAGGAAGTTCTCCACAGCTGGAAGATGAACTTCATGGCGATTTCAGCATCATCAGCAGAACTCAGAAGCCCAGATCACTGCGGCTGCGCATAAACGCGCGTGAGCGCAGACGCATGCGTGATGTCAGCGCTGCGATGGACGAGCTGCGGGCCGTCATACCCCGCACCCCGGACCACAGACTGAAAGAGCTACCCAAGATCTCAACGCTGCTCCTGGCCAGGAACCACATCCTGATGCAGAACCGGGCCCTGCAGGACATGCGAAGAGCGGTGGAGCAGCTGCACACGACACGGACCTGCTTCATTGCGCCACATACACTGTCATGAGCACTAAAGTTTCATGTCTCAAGTGATTCATTTTTCATGTATTCGTGCGCAAACTAATGTCGTGATGACATTTAAGAAGAGTGATTCGTAGCTCAACAAGATATTTACACAATAAATGTAGTTCATCATATTACTCAGTATACGTCAATACATAATATACAGTGTAAACTAAAGTGTGACCAAACAGACTGGAAATTGTCATGTGTGAAATGACTTTAGAGCTTTTCTTTTAATATGAGCTTTTGTGTTGTGAGAAAGAAATTAAAGGAAAATGGGGACACATTTTCTGATTGTTTTATTTATTGGAAATAAATTATTTTTTATTTACTTTGAAACTGCAAACGAAGTCACGCCAATGCAAATACTAGCCAGGTTTTACCTATAGAGAAATGAACACAGACAGAATTCATCTGAACACAAACACAGTATTAACACAGAACATGTATTCTTCTGTCTTTTATATGTTATCTGAGGATTGTGTGCACGTTTTCGTGAATATTAAAATTGTGGTCCAACATTTACTCCACATATAAAGTTTCACGCTTATGATGCTTGTAGTATTATAATGAAAAATAAGAATTTAAAAGCGGGCTACATATTTACTGGGTTACATATAATCTGACCTATTTCATTAACAAAATAAACAGGCCTGAATATCAAATACAAAAGCATTTATTTTGCATCACTTGTTTTGTTTGAGAAATAACATATGGTGTGGTTCAACCTGAAGGCACAAAAACAAATTTCATGTGCTCACGTCGTCTGTTCAGAAGTTATTACCGGCTGTTGTTATTTTACTGTTATGATGAGGAGGGACCGTAAACAATAAATTGCTATTGAATTAATAAATTGTTGTTGTACTGTATTATGTTTTATTGTATGAGACAATAATGTTGCATCCAAAAATCTCCCCCTTTTATCCCCATCTACTGTTAAGAGGGGATTTCTCATCATAATCCTCATCATAAAGGTGACAGCCCTATTTAATCTCTGAGCCATAATCAATTGATCTTAATCTTTATTATTACTTTATTTCAGTGCCTGCTTTAGATAAGAGGATTTGACAACTTTAAACGTGTTTGGGAAGGTTAGGCATTATGTGCGCCTGTCATGTACAGGAATAAGTTAAAATTACTACTTAAAGATATATAATCATTTATGCATTGTTATATTAACGTTATGTTTAATGTATATAATTTCAAACATTTTAATTGTACGTAAATTAATTTGCTAACTGTTTAACATTGAAACGTAAAGAAAAATCTCTGCACTCGATCTGGCAACCTGAGCAGCTTTGCCACAGCAACCGTGACGTCAGTATTCTGACCAATCACTGACCTCTCCTCAAGTCTCGTCACGAGCGCTCTTCTGTTATCGCGCGATCTTCGCCGAGGCTCGCCGCTATTAATAACAGTAAACAGTAAGTATTTTATTGCAATTCTTCTTATTTCGCAAAAGCCAAATCACTCAATTAAACGCCGTAAATCTGTTAATATATTTTATAAATGAAATCTATCGATTCGTCACTGATAAATTGCATTGTCAGAAAGCGGGTGAACAGGCCCGCAGAATTAGCTGTGCTGTGTTACATGCAGTCACCGGTCTGGTTATTCTCTCGGCCGATACAACACCGTTATTTAACACGCAATATTATTCATTCGTTTATATCGATATACGTTTGAAATAGAATCGATCACCTGCATGTGTCACCGTCATTATTTGACGTCGCGAGCGTGGTTGGTTGACCAGTATCGGCTGCAGTGTTGTACTGTGAGCACAGAAGCGCCGCGAGAACAGAGCCATTCATCCATCCATCCATCCATTCACTCACTCACTCACTCACTCACTCACTCACTCACTCACTCACTCACACACAGTCATTCATTCACTCACTCACACAGTCATTCATTCATTCACTCACACACTCACTCACTCACTCACTCACACAGTCATTCATTCACTCACTCACTCACACAGTCATTCATTCACTCACTCACTCAGTCATTCACTCACTCACACAGTCATTCATTCACTCACTCACACAGTCATTCACTCACTCACTCACACAGTCATTCATTTATTCATTCATTCACTCACTCAGTCATTCATTCACTCACTCACTCACTCACACAGTCATTCATTTATTCATTCATTCACTCACTCAGTCATTCATTCACTTACTCACTCAGTCATTCATTCACTCACTCACACAGTCATTCATTCACTCACTCAAACAGTCATTCATTCACTCACTCACTCACTCAGTCATTCATTTATTCATTCATTCACTCACTCAGTCATTCATTCATTCACTCACTCACTAAGTCATTCCCTCAGTCACACATTCACTCACTCAGTCATTCATTCACTCACTCATTCACTCACTCACTCATTCATTCATTCTCACTATGATCAGCATCAGTGTCGTGAACTTATTAAATGCTAACTCTGTTTAATAACCCGGCGCGCACTGCACATACATTAAACCGGTGTGATGTCATATCATGTCATATCTGCCACAGCGCATCCATGATGAATTATTCAGAAAAGCCTGAAGACATTACAAAGGAAGAGTGGATGGATAAACTGAATAACGTGCACGTACAGAGAGCGGATATGAACAAGCTCATCATGAACTATCTGGTAACAGGTAGGCTGTCAGCTCTGTATTGTTTTATTGTATTAGCTCACAAGTTACAGTGAACTGATACTTTAACTGTGTTTTTTGCAAGTTAAGATTACAATCATGGTGCAGAACTGCCCCATTGAAAACATTTCTGTTCCACAGAGGGCTTTAAAGAGGCTGCAGAGAAGTTTCGCATGGAGTCTGGGATTGAACCAAACATGGATCTGGACTCTCTGGATGAGAGGATAAAGATCAGGGAAATGGTTCTGAAAGGTCAGATCCAGGAAGCCATTGCTCTCATCAACAGCCTCCACCCACAGCTCCTGGACACCAATCGATACCTCTTCTTTCACCTTCAGGTAAACCGCTGAGCGATACGGGCCTGCGGGGAGGGAGAGAGATGTTTCTGTGACCAAATCCAGAAACTATGTTGTATTTATCAACGCTGTATAAGCCAAGGTATTATTGAAGCCCTCTGTTCCACCCCAGAAACAAAATATAAGAAATTTTTAAAAGAAGCTGAATGTAATCAACTAAACCCTGACTGTCAGTCTGCTGTTGTTTACTGCAAACTGATTCAGGTTCAGTAGAGAAGCAAAGAGTTAACGCTTTGTTTACTTCTGTCTTGTAGCAGCAACATTTGATTGAGTTGATCCGTCTACGGGAGACAGAAGCAGCTCTGGAATTTGCCCAGTCACAGCTGGCGGAGCAGGGCGAGGAGAGCAGGGAATGTCTAACTGAGATGGAGCGGACGCTGGCTTTGCTTGCTTTCGACAACCCTGAGGAATCACCGTTTGGAGATCTGCTAAACATGATGCAGAGACAGAAGGTGTGTGTGTTTATTTGAATAGGACACAATCATCATAAGTTGGGAATCTTTGTATTGATAAATGAATAGTTCTGCAGCCATTTCCATAACAGACTATCTTTATTTACAACTGAGGACATCACTGTATTTAGTGTAAATTCCATCATTGTTTCTTAAAGCCAGTTCTGTCTCCCTCGTAGGTGTGGAGTGAGGTGAACCAGGCTGTACTAGACTATGAGAACAGGGAGTCCATTCCAAAATTAGCAAAGCTGCTAAAGCTCTTACAGTGGGCTCAGAACGAACTGGACCAGAAGAAGGTGAAATACTCCAGAATGACAGACCTGAGCAAGGGCACCATTGAGGAGCCCAAATAGAGACTGAAAACCACATGGACACATTTCTTATTTTTTCATATTTATAGTCAGTCAGTGACTGGATGGCAGATTTATATCTATATATAATGTTTTTTCTTAATGCCTCTATTAAAAATAACTGAATAATTAAAAAAGAAGATTGTAGCATATTTTCTAAAGAACATGGTATATTCCTATGGTACTACTTTAATGTATTTTATTTTAGTTTTTAAAAAGAGATCATTTGTGCTTACAATGTTGATGTCCTTATGCTTATAAATGAAACTGTGAAACAGTGAAACAGTGGCAATATCAGCTTCTGGTTGGAGAGAAGAACCTTCAGATTTAATATTGGTTATTGTAGAGACTATAATATAATTTATCTGACTCAGAAAATGCTTTTATTTTATTGTTAAATGTCTTTGAATAAATTCTTTGTAATAAAACTCTTTTTAACGGTGTGCTGTTTTATGGCTTGGTAGTTTAATTCGGTTTAAATAATTAAATGACATCTTTACAACAACAGCATAAACAGCATTTTATGTTTTATTTATGTGCTGTAATAGATGCCGGTAAGGTCAAATGTAAGAATGTTTATGAGAATGTTTTCCAGTCTGAATGCAGAATGTCCTGTTTGCCCGTCTATGTATGTATGTGTTTATGTGTTGGAGGAGGCTGAAGGGAGGATGAGATCTTAGGATGAGATTAGGTTTTTAAAGCTAAGTTGTTATGGCTGGAGTCTCTGAAATGGCCTGTCCTACCTTAATGTGTGTGTGATGAGTGATCAGTGACTGCTGGGGTTTCTTCTCTCCAGAAGGTGGCGACAGAGAAACCCGCAGCTGCAAGAGCAAGTGTAAAATCACAGCTCACCATTAAACACTGAGGATGATGGTGAACAGCACCAACACACACTACATTACAGGACGCGTATTTACATGCGCTGGACTTCCATACGGGAATAATGGTTGATGTTCTCAAGCCGGGCCTGGACGGTGACGCGGCCGCCCTTGTGCTGACGTCACGGGTGGGCGGGGTCGAGCGAGATCCGCCGCATCCGCTGAGCTGACGTGACCGCGCGGCTCCCGGTGATGAAGCCACGAAACTGAACGCTTCGTTCACCGCACGGACATTAAATCAAGACCCGTGTGTCGGGCCGACGAAACGGTAAGAGCTCACTCGTTAATAACGCTGCAGCCCCGGGGAAGTGCTCTCCCCGCGCCCCGTTGATCTCTCAGCGGGTTTGGCTGGATTATTCGGTGTAACGGGAGCGCGAGCTGACAGGCCGCGGTAATATGGATGCTGGACCTTCCCAGTGATGTAGAACCGAGCCGGGGATGAACGCTGAATGTTGAGCGCTTGTACAGTAATCTGTGACATGACGCAGCTGGGCGCAGGCAGCATTCAGTCAAACGATTTATGGCACAGATCATTTCGGTCTGAGTACAAATCAATGCATTTGTTTCAATGCCACTGCAGTTAAATCACAATACCGGTAATGCACATAAATGGCACACGGTGAGACACTGTCCGGTCTGATGAAACGGTAGCTGCGGGAACGAGGGGATGCAGGATGCAGGATGCAGGATGCAGGCAGGCCCGTTCGTGACTACAGCAGCAGTGTGTCAGTATGCTGCTGTCATCCACTGACGGTTCATATATTGAGCTTTATATATTTGTCTTCTGAATAAAGCAGACACAAAAATCAATCAAACGTTTAATTTTCTTTAAGAAGTGTCTCTCTCTCTCATTCAGTTCATGATAGTGACACTATAATGTAGAAATCACACGATTGATTGCAGGGTAACATTTGTAGAGCACTATCATCACCCAGCTGAACAAATCATCTGACAGAAGACAGAATAATCACTAGAGATGTCTGTTTATGATGTCATGGTTTCAGGATTGGTTCAGACTTCACTGAACATCAAGCTGTGACGGAAGAACAGAAGAGATGTAAAAATATGACTGGACTGTTAAATCCTTCATGTCATTTAAAAAGATCCAACAGCTCTGTTTTATTAGAAGTATTGATTAGAAATCCATTTAACCTGTTAGTTATCTTGAGTGCTTCAGTGCTTAAACCTCAGATGATGATCTGGAGAATCGTGGACTTGTTCTCTGTGCAGGCTGGGATGATGTTGTGTGCTTTGTGTTTTCAGAGGCACATTTAGAATCGGTGTATTTTTAACCAATCTAAGGGTTTCTAAACACTCAATATGTGAACTCATAACACATGAGTGGGATTTTGTCAGGTGTTTTTTATCATAACAGTAAAATCCTTTAGAGTGAGAAAAGCTGTCCCCTGAAAAGCTCCAGGGTTATATTGCCGTTTTATTTGAGTCATTTAGGATGGTGTCTGACTGTGTTGTCGACCAAACAAATAAAGAGGGAAAATATTAATGGCTTTTAAACTCATATAAACTCATATGCAACCAAGATGCTTTGACATTAAGCCCAGTTTTGTGACTGATTGATTGTTTGTGTGTTTTTGATCAGATTGTTTGCATCTGTGATCAGATTGTTGAGGACCTGTAATACCATGACTGAGCAGCAGAGGCAGCGTACACTCTCCACATCTGGAGAATCCCTCTACCATGTGCTGGGGGTCGACAAACTGGCTACTGTTGATGACATCAAGAAGTCCTACAGGTGAGATGGGTCTTGATGCGCAGCGATATGCTCTACTGTACGACTGCACAGAATAACAGCTCTCCTTAGAAAGGTTTTTTAAAGAGGTTATCATGGAATAAAACTCTTGAACAGAAATATGGTCAAGCATTACATTATCATCATAGTATTATACATTTTTATACACTTAAATATACACAAACATACAGAAGTTTTAAAACATGGGTCACAATTGATTATCTTTTAAAGGAAACTGGCTTTGAAATATCACCCTGACAAGAATCCTGATAACCCTGAAGCAGCAGATAAGTTTAAAGAAATAAACAATGCCCACGCGATCCTCAATGACTCCACAAAGAGAAACATCTATGACAAGTACGGCTCTCTGGGTCTGTACGTGGCTGAACAGTTTGGAGAGGAGAACGTCAACACCTACTTTGTCCTGTCCAGCTGGTGGGCCAAGGTACAGCCCGGTTCTGGTTTTAAAATATTGAGGATAATTGTTTTCCAGCCCATTGATTGGTCATCTTGCTCTCTGTCTCCCTCTACAGGCTCTGTTTATTTTCTGCGGCCTGGCCACTGGCTGTTATTTCTGCTGCTGTCTGTGCTGCTGTTGTAACTGCTGCTGTGGGAAGTGTAAGCCACGCCCACCGGAGGGACAGGAACAGGAATTCTACGTCTCTCCTGAAGACTTAGAAGCCCAGCTGCAGTCCGACGAGAGAGGTTCATATATGTCACATACGGCCACCCCATGTATATCATAGAAGGATATATGTTCACACCATATATATATATATATATATATATATGAATATATAGATTTTTGTGATGGCTTTGTAGCTTTATATAGCACTTTTTACATTGCCTATGATAAATCACTTTATTATTTTTCTGACCTTTTGGATAACATCTTCTGTATAAGTAAATGTTAATATATCTATATCTATAATGAACATATAATATATGAGTGTGACCTGATAAATGTACAGTGTTTAAGCTTTGTGTTTAATCTGTGATCTTCTGTTGAAATCTCCACACAGAGGCAGGTGGAGGTGAACCTGTCGTAGTTCAGCCCTCATCGGCCACGGAGACCACCCAGTTAACATCTGACGGGTACCATACCACCTACCACACCGACACTGGCTTCAACTAAAGCTCCACCCTATGGCTCATCCCTCACCACTACCCCCCACCTCTCTAAGGGACAAAATGTGCAGAAAGAATCCTTCAACTACAACAAAAAACAGTTTTTTCTTTGAGAGGAGGAATGCCAGTGATGGAGGAGAGATTTTTACTTTAGTGCAACTTGTCCTTCATGCACATACCACTTCCATGTCCCACACAAGAGTGGCTCACATTCACCTCAGTGTAGCTTACAAACGAGGTTTAGAAAAAAAGAATCCTGTCGGTTACCCCGCTCTCTCTGTTGCCTTGACCTCCGTTTTTGCCTTCTGCTAGTTCCCTCTCTCCTCCAGCCAGATTTCTTGTCGTCCTGTGGCACGCAGTGTTCCTTGACTTCAGTAGGTGAATTTTTCACAGCTTCAGTTCTCTGGTCAGTATATTTATTGACATGCAACATTTGCTTCCATTTCTAAGTACGTCTGGATTAAATTTAACTCCGTGAACTCGAGGTGTTATAAAGACTCGTGAGAAGCAGCAGTGTTTGATTCACTTGATCAAAATCTCAAACATTCTGTTATCATGTGACCCCTCTAAACTCCAGGATAACTTTAGGGTTTCAGTCTTTTGTCAACAGCAGGTCATTTCTGAAATTAATATTCTGATTGATGGTGCTTATGGCAGCCACACTCTGCTCATCCATCAGCAGTATTTTCAGCCCCATTTTTGTGAGAGAGAAATACAGAGAGAAGTGATATTGTCACGTCAGCGTTTTGTTAATTCTTCACCTCTGGATGTTGTTGCTTTTTCTTTTGAGGACCATTTGCAAATGCTGAGCCAGTAGTAAGATTCTTCTGTATTTGTGGAATGATATACATATCATCTCTCCGTGTGTTTGTATGTGAGCATTTGTCATGCCCTGCTGAGGTTGTTTGGTGGTGTGTAATAACATGTTAGTACACTCAGCTCTGGTTTTAGTGTTAAACTCCATTTGGCCCAGTTGTGTCTGTACTGTCATTGAAAGGAAATCATGAACGGCAACCAGTTATAACCAATCATCCCCACAGTGCCATGTCTGATGTCACATCTCCAGTCTGCCCAGAAGGTGCAGACAAATTTTATATAGATATACAATCTGTATGTCAGTCACATGTATGTACAATATATATATATTTTGTGCATTTGTATATTTCAGTTGTTACTTTGCGCATATAGTTAATATTGTGTGGTTTGGTGTCTGTGGTTCTGGACCCCTGTGGTCACTCAGAACATCTTATGCCAAGATATACTGTCTGTTGTGAGAGAAATGAAGTCATTCATTCCTTCATCAGATTTATTTATTGACAAATACATCTCTTATGCTTTTAACATAAGTATCTGTATACATGTTTAAGGGTCAGCCTCACGGACCCTGAAAACAGGAAACAGAAGTTTTACCTAAAGAAAATGAAGCTTCACATAAATCACATAAATCCAATATTATAACTACATAACTACTGTACTGGATGTACAGTAATGTAGTAATGAGATTTATTCTGGCCTAGCAAAATAAAGGCAGGGCTGGGAATACCACATGGTGTTAAAAGTACTTTAAAATATTAATTAAAAAAGAAAATCTTGGTTCTTTTAAGTTGGAATGGATTATTACTGAGACAGGTTCTTGACAGACTTTGTGGGATTCACTCTCAGATCTCTCCCAAGATGCAAAACTACATGCGAGAAGTTTTCTGGACATCTATTTAAGAACAAGTTTCCTTAATTTAATGTATTGAGCAAACTTGTGGTTTTGAGTGTCTTTAACATATTGAGCAGCTAAGATTCAATGCTACATTTTACGAGGAACTAAACTACTTATACAAATGTTTCCGCTTTTATTTGTTAGATTCTCAGAATCAGCCTCAGATTTGTCAAACTTTCTCCGTGTGATGTAATTTAGATGTGATGAATCCTCATTGTAATAAGCTGAAAGTCTTAATGTGGCCTCAGTACACATAGGCAGTTTGTTTTTTTTATTATTTTTATTCTTTTGAGTACATTTTCGAGTGCTTCACTAACCTTCTTATACTAAATCTGGTCTGAATCTGCCTTTACAAACACTAATATGACCTTTATTGCCATATACATAAAGTCTTCATTTTTTTTCTCTGACATGTCAGTCGACTCACTGCTGATGGGCAGTTCTGTGTGACATTTTCTCATTCTTCCTTTTTCCTTCTTAGCTCAAACTGAAGAATAATAAAAATATCACCAGCCATGTCCATTCACATTTTGCTGTTGCTCTTAAAATGTCAGTATTTCATTGAGTTGTTTACATTGAGTTACTGAACACAGTGATATCTGCTGTCACTGTCGGATCCCTCTCTCTCTTTCTCCCTCTCTCTCTTTCTCCCTCTCTGTTTTTTCTTCTCTAGATGGTTTTAATGGATCTTAGCCTCTGTGTTTTTTTCCTGTTTGTTTATCTGTATCAGAATTGCAGTCATTTAAAAAGTATGGCTTCTTCATTAAAATGCTGAATGAACCCAGCTTAAAGGAGAAAAAATAAAACTTACTGGATATGGCCAGAAAAATGTTGCATATGGTGTCTTCAGAAAGAAGAGAAAATGTTTATTGTAATTACAGTGAAATGGTAATTTTATGCATTTTATAATTTTATTTATGATCTTTGTCATGTTTATAATGAATTGTCTTTGTTTTAAATGGTATGTTACATGAATGTGACTCTAAAAACGATGCGACTCATAGTTCTATAGTGAAGGTCTCTTGTACATACACTGTATTATTAAAAAGAATAACGATGGATCTCTGTTGTAGCATGGTTATTGTACAACTGAAAAGAAAATGTTTTGCTGGTGTAAATAAATGTTCTGAACATTTGAAGTGACTGAAAGTATTCTTCTTAAAATGAACCAAGGATAACCAAGATGTTTTAAGAGCTCAGAGGGACAGCACACAATCTGGACACAGAAATAAATGAAGTAACAGCTGAAGTAAACAGATAAACAAATAAACAGGGTGTTACTGTGAGAGGAAACTCTCCAGGTGAAAGTGCAGATAAGGAGGACCTGTAAATTGGGACAAAATTGCAATACGTTTACAAGCATCTCTACTGTTCTGTTATGAATTATTTTCCATTATAATACGTTTACAAGCATCTCTACTGTTCTGTTATGAATTATTTTCCATTATAATACGTTTACAAGCATCTCTACTGTTCTGTTATAAATTATTTTCTATTATAATACGTTTACAAGCATCTCTACTGTTCTGTTATAAATTATTTTCTATTATAATACGTTTACAAGCATCTCTACTGTTCTGTTATGAATTATTTTCTATTATAATATGTTTACAAGCATCTCTACTGTTCTGTTATGAATTATGTTCCTTTATAATACGTTTACAAGCATCTCTACTGTTCTGTTATAAATTATTTTCTATTATAATACGTTTACAAGCATCTCTACTGTTCTGTTATAAATTATTTTCTATTATAATACGTTTACAAGCATCTCTACTGTTCTGTTATGAATTATTTTCTATTATAATACGTTTACAAGCATCTCTACTGTTCTGTTATGAATTATTTTCCATTATAATACGTTTACAAGCATCTCTACTGTTCTGTTATGAATTATTTTCCATTATAATACGTTTACAAGCATCTCTACTGTTCTGTTATAAATTATTTTCTATTATAATACGTTTACAAGCATCTCTACTGTTCTGTTATAAATTATTTTCTATAAAAATTAAAAAATTTATAAATTATTATAAAAAACGTTTACAAGCATCTCTACTGTTCTGTTATGATTATTTTCCTTATAATACGTTTACAAGCATCTCTACTGTTCTGTTATGAATTATTTTCTATTATAATACGTTTACAAGCATCTCTACTGTTCTGTTATGAATTATGTTCCTTTATAATACGTTTACAAGCATCTCTACTGTTCTGTTATGAATTATTTTCTATTATAATACGTTTACAAGCATCTCTACTGTTCTGTTATGAATTATTTTCCATTATAATACGTTTACAAGCATCTCTACTGTTCTGTTATGAATTATTTTCCATTATAATACGTTTACAAGCATCTCTACTGTTCTGTTATGAATTATTTTCCATTATAATACGTTTACAAGCATCTCTACTGTTCTGTTATGAATTATTTTCCATTATAATACGTTTACAAGCATCTCTACTGTTCTGTTATGAATTATTTTCCATTATAATACGTTTACAAGCATCTCTACTGTTCTGTTATGAATTATTTTCCATTATAATACGTTTACAAGCATCTCTACTGTTCTGTTATGAATTATTTTCTATTATAATACGTTTACAAGCATCTCTACTGTTCTGTTATGAATTATTTTCCATTATAATACGTTTACAAGCATCTCTACTGTTCTGTTATGAATTATTTTCCATTATAAGTTAAGATCTCTACTGCTGTTATGAGTTATTTTCCATTATAATACGTGTAAAGCAGCTCTACTGTTCTGATGTGAATTAGCTGATACCGATTATAATACGTTTACAAGCACTCTACTGTTCTGTTAATTATTTTCCATTATAATCGTTTACAAGCATCTCTACTGTTCTGTTATGAATTATTTTCCATTATAATACGTTTACAAGCATCTCTCGTTCTGTTATGAATTTTTTCCATTATAATACGTTTACAACTCCCTGTTCTGTTGTGAATTACTTCCAGTATAATACGCTTACAAGCATCGACTGTTCTGGTATGAGTTATTTTCCATATAACGACGAATGGCTACTGTTCTGTTTTTAACACGTTTACAAGCATCTCTACTGTTCTGTTATGAATTTTTTCATTATGATACGTTTACAAGCATCTCTACTGTTCTGTTATGATTATTTTCTATTATAATACGTTTACAAGCACTCTACTGTTCTGTTATGAATTATTTTCTATTATAATACGTTTACAAGCATCTCTACTGTTCTGTTATGAATTATTTTCTATTATAATACGTTTACAAGCATCTCTACTGTTCTGTTATGAATTATTTTCTATTATAATACGTTTACAAGCATCTCTACTGTTCTGTTATGAATTATTTTCTATTATAATACGTTTACAAGCATCTCTACTGTTCTGTTATGAATTATTTTCCATTATAATACGTTTACAAGCATCTCTACTGTTCTGTTATGCCTTATAATACGTTTACAGCCTCTACTGTTCTGTTATGAATTATTTTCCATTATAATACGTTTAAAATTATTTTCCATTATAATACGTTTACAAGCATCTCTACTGTTCTGTTATGAATTATTTTCCATTATAAAGTATTTATAGTTTATAGTGTAGCAGACTTTGATGTGTTAGCTGATAGGAGGCGGCGCGCGTGCTTACGGTGCGCGCGCGAAGTGAGCGTGGTTTGTACGCGACAGGTGCGGTCCGATTACGTTGTTTACTCACAGATAAAGCTGTCAACACAATGAGGAATGGACCTCCACACACACTCACACACACACACACACACACTGTAAACACACACACACACACACACTGTAAACACACACACACACACACACACACACACACACACACACACACACACACACACACTGTAAACACACACACACACACACACTCACACACACTGTAAACACACACACACTGTAAACACACACACACACTGTAAACACACACACTCACACACACACTGTAAACACACACACTCACACACACACACACACTGTAAACACACACACACACACACACTGTAAACACACACACACTGTAAACACACACACACACACAACAACACACACACAGAAACACACACACTAACACACACACACACACAATGTAAACACACACACACAGTAAACACACACTCACACACACTGTGAACACACACACACTGTAAACACACACACAGACACACACTGTAAACACACACACTCACACACACAGACACACACTGTAAACACACACACACACTGTAAACACACACACTCACACACACACTGTAAACACACACACTCACACACACACACACACTGTAAACACACACACACAGTAAACACACACTCACACACACACACACTGTAAACACACACACACACAACACACAAAACACACACACACACACACACTGTAAACACACACACACTGTAAACACTCACACACACACACACACTGTAAACACACACACACTGTAAACACACACACACACACACACACTGTAAACACACACACACAGTAAACACACACTCACACACACACACACACACTGTAAACACACACACACACAGTAAACACACACAGACACACACTGTAAACACACACACACACTGTAAACACACACACTGTAAACACTGTAAACACACACACTGTAAACACACACACACACACACACACACTGTAAACACACACACACACTGTAAACACTGTAAACACACACACTGTAAACACACACACACTGTAAAAACACACACACACACACACACACAGTGTAAACGCAGGAAAGTGTCGTGTGTACTTCATGTGCCGTCAGTGTCTGGATAAGGACTGTCGTTCTGTTATGTCGTTCTGTCTGAACGATACGACTCACATGATCACAGTATGAATGTCACTGTGACTTTGATTTGGGTGTAGATTCTTCAGTGACATCAGCAGGTTTATCCAGGAGAGAGATTTCAGCACCTGGAGAAGAAGATGCAGAAGAATTACAGCTGGAACTCACAAAGGTACCAACTGAACCCTCAGCAACAGTTAAACACACATACAGAACAGACGTGAAGATGTGTAATGAAATACAGAATATAATACTCAAAACTGAAACTTCTGTCATCATTTACTCATTTTTATCAAACCCATCTAACTTGCGTTGTCTTTTGACGCCTGACAGACACTGGTTACTGTCTTGTTTTGTTTAGATGTTTAGACGTTTGCATATTCTGCAAACTTGCGTGTGTGTTAATGTATTATTTATTGAAGAAATAATTTATACAGTCTAATATACTAATATAAAATCTGTCAATGAATTGTCAGATGATATTGAATTGTTTTGCATGTGTTAGGTGGAAGATGAGATTCAGACCCTGAGGCGGGTCCTTACACTGAAGGAGAGACAAGCCACGGAACTGAAACGCAGACTTGCCATCAGTCCTCTCTCTGAAATCCAGCAGAACATCAGCAGAGGCTGGCATGACATCCAGCTCTCCAGTGTGTGAGTACTTCCTGTCTTGTTTCATCTGGTGCCTGTTGTTTTCTTAGTGCCCGTTTCCTTGATTCTCTCCTAAATAAATGATAAATGCAGTTTCAGAATATCTTTCCCGCCTTGAGAGTTTGCCAGCTGTTAAATGAGCCAAGCTGAATCAATTTTTCCATTTTGAGTCAATTTTTTGCATCAGTTTTTTAACATATAAATCATCTTTTATCATAATGACCACTGTATTGTGACATTTGTATTGTGATGTTTCAGAAATGCTGTTTGTACTGAATGAAGCTGTCTAAATTTTGATGTTTTATAATTTTTCTCACAGTACTCCTCACAATGAAACATTCAGTTCTGTCAGTCTGTGTTCTTGTGCTGTAAACATTTCCTGCAGTCAGATGTAGTGAACAGAGACATGGTGGAAAAATCTACATGTATGAAACATTTTCTGAATTCAATTACACAAATGATGTCAGACCTTAATTAAGGTACATTTGTCAAATAAATCGTGAGGAATATTAATTCTTAGCAGCAGAAGAATATGTTGGGTATTTCAGAATATTAGTGCCCAGTAATGGTAACAATAAATGGAAGTTTATGCATAAAGACACACAAATATCACGATGCTCTCAGTTCAGTCTGTCTACACCGCAGACATCTGATTGAGCCAGTTTACATTTCTGGGTGTCGACTTTGTTCTGATTCAGTTCTCTGGTTAGGCCATTGATTGTGTCATCAGTTTGAGTTTTATGCTCAAATGTTTTGACACTCATAACAGATGAGTGTTCCAGGTTGTCCACAGCATTCAAACTGAATATTAGTATGTTAATACAGTGTGAAAAATGTGTGTTTGTAGGTATCTTACAGCTTCAGCCACACTGGAGGACATAAGCCACTCTGAAGTGTGAGTTTCTGTTCTTTTCTTTAACAGTCAGCGTAAAAAGTTTGTGCTCAGGGCGTGTGACATGAACACATGATGGGATTTTAGCCACAATTAAAGTCAATAGAAAACCCTGAGGGAACTTCTGTGTACTTGTGTTAGACATGGCTCATGGCTGGGATTTGTATAGAAAGGACAGGTGTTTATGTATGTGTGTATACATGAGTATGTTTGTCTCTGTGTGTATGATGATCCAGGTGTCAGAAGATCTTCTGCAGAAAGTGTTACCTGATGTGTTGACAATATAACTGACAGCTGATGTGAGACCTGTCTCTGTTTCTGCAGGTATAAGAGAACTCGGGAGACTCTGTCTCAGGCTGGTCACATGACATCAGCTGTGTTCTCTACTGTGGGTTCTGCCATCAGAACCAGGCTGGGAGAGATGAGGTAAACACTTTCTATCTCATCTCTCTTTCACTTTCTCTCTCTGCTGCTGCTTATCTCGCTCTCTCATCCTTCTCTACATCATTTCCTCTGGTATGTCTGAGGGAAACAAGATCAGTAGACAAAAGGCGGGGCTTGATTTTATCCACTGGAAATTGATCTGTGGTCTGTTTATGACTGTTGTTTGGAAGGGCGGGGTTAAAAATCTGGGCTCTGTTGACATCAGTATATATACACACACACACACACACACACGTTGAAGAACATGCATAGATGACAAGTGCTCATAGCAGTTCATCATACCTGATAACAAAAACGTGATGGGAAATCTCCACATGACTACACTAACCTTTCACCTGCCTTTACCCTACACTGATTAGTTTTAGTTTGTTCTGAACACCATGTCAAAAACCAAACTGGGACGAAAACAGGATGTTTTTTTACATCTCAGATCTTTGAGTTCTACCTGTTATGTATCCTTGTTTTTGTTCTCTGTCTAACTAACCATCTGCAATTCTTTACACCAAGTAACAAACATGATTGTGAATTTGTGTTTTATACACTTTGAAATTGTCCTTTGCAAACAGTCAAACTAATGATACTAGAACAAACTTCACAGCTGTTTTTACTAGTCCTTTCAGCTGACTGCTCTCAAAGGGTTTTGTGGTGGATGTATGAAAGTTCTCCACAGGTTCACACAGGTGTTTTTCATCACATTAACTATGGAAATGTTGCACCAAGTTTCTGTATTATGCATTAATTTTGAGTGTGTCTTAAATGTCTGAATGTTTACTGTGGCAGCAGTTTTTCATCAGTATTATGTTGTGAAGGAAGTTTCTTGTGGCTCTTTTGTTTATTGCTGTTTTTCTCCTCACTGCTGGAACTCTGGGTAAGAGCTTTACCTGTGGCCGCACTGATACTGACCTTAATGTCTTTGTTCTCTCCTGTGAAGATGAAAGTTTGGTGGTATCTGAAGCTGTTTTCTGAGACTGTTTGCTGTCATACTTCCTGTTTAAAGATTGTTCAGATGAAGATTTTCATTGTGCTGCACAATCTTTCTCTGCTCTGTGCTGGACTAACACTCTTTGCCGTCTCTCTGTCTCAGAAGCTCTGCAGTTTCTCCCTGTGGCTCTCTTTGGGTATGCCAGCTGTCAGGTGAAGTAGCAGCCATAACAACACCTCATCCTTTCTCTCTCAATGTTAATATCTCTGAACATTCTGTCTTCCATCTGTTGCTGTACAGACATCAGTTCTTAGCAGAACACAATAACTGACCAGTTTTAACTCGTCTATATCGACTCAGCATCACAGAATGATTTATTTGCTTTATTTTGATGATGAAACTATGTACAGGACAGCAGGTGCAGAAGACAGAGATGTTGTAGGGTAGAAGTCATGATGGTCAGGACATACTGCAGATTATTTCTCTTTCTCTGCATGAGAGTCTTTCTCACTTTGTGTAGCTGTTTAAGTTCTTGCATGATCAGCAGTTGATTGAGACTCCAGCTGTTTGCAGTTATTCATGTGAAATATCTTCTCAGGAACTCACCAAGCTTTAAATCTTTTGAGGACAAGCTGGAATACTTGAAGGTTACGTGTTTTCATTGTTTTCTGTTTATTTTCTGTTTCTAATTCAGACCTTGTTAAACAGTCTGTTTCTGTAGTGCAGTTAATAAATACTGTGTTCATGTTTAACTGTTACTCAGTTGTGTTTATTGCTTCCAACAGCATCAGATAATGGACCAATCAAACAATGAAGCCTCTCATTCATCAAGCAGTAACAGCACAGCATTCTGAAAAGAAAACAGGACAGAAACTGACCTCCATAACCCTGTGTGACCCACGTGCACTCCATTAATACATATGAATATACAGACAGAAAACAAACGCTTTATTACACTGATGCCAGGACGAAAACAAGTGTTTCACTTTCACCCGTGTGAAGGTGCCATAGCCAAAACCTCTTAATCATGCATGTGGAAAAACTGGAGGCCATTGGGAGAGGTTTTTTCTCTTTGCACAACATTACCTTCAATTGTGTTTCTTTTTAAATAAAGGTTATGGGACAGTTTAGTTCATCTTGTGACAATTTTCTGTAAGTCACAGTGAATGTGCTAAAACATAATAGATTCCTCAGGCGGGTCTGTAGCTTAGTGCAGTTTACCACTGTTACATGTTTCCTGTATTAAAATTGCACTAGTTTTTACTCGGCTTATTAAAAGTTTTTACTCAGGGCAAAAGGTGCTATAGCACTAGTTTGGTAACTCATTTCTAAAGATTTCTAAGACATTCAGTGGTTATTCACATTCCTCTATTTTCAAACTATCATTCTAAAAAACACTACAGCTTTTCTGACATGCTCAAACAAACTGTTTTGAAGTATCTCTTGTGTTAAAAGTTGTGTGTTTATTAAGTCACACCCAACCGTTCTTATAACCCTTTAAAAGTTTGGACACGAGGTGATCTGAATTCAGTAGTTTTTTCTCAAGACTTGTCTGGAGGTTTTCTCTTTGATTGGATGTTGTGTGTGTAGTATAGATTGTGTTTATCAGTGTGTGTTAGTAACAACAGCAGTTGAGACACTGAAAAGATGATGGTTACAGTATTTAATGGATTAATCAGATGTGTGTAATCTGAAAAACAGAAAATGAGATTGATGTGGATTTGTAATACTGTAAACCAAAAACAGGTGGGGAAGGTCAGTTTCAGGTGAAGGAATTTCTGGTCTTTTGGGTCAGTTTATTATGTGATTCTTTGTACCGACTGCTGGTGCTGATGCAGTGAACTGTTGAATTTGATGTTACCATGGTGACCTAAACACTGTATACATGTTTGATGCTTCACGGCAGTAACATACTAAACTCTTCAGGTTAATCAAAGACAAATAAATGAATAAAAAGGAACATGGGTTACGTGTTTTTTCATGCACACACACTCATATTGACAATTAACTTGATTTGTCATGTAGTTTCAGTTCATGTATCATACAAAATGGTCCAACAATAATAAGAACAGCAAATGATTTTTAATGTTTTTTTTATTTTTAAAGTTTTCAGCATATCTTTGGGTCCTCTCATATCTGTATGGTCATCTAGAGGCGATGTGTTGTATTATGATGAACTTTATTTGCTTGTTAAATGGCTTTATTCCCGAGTAAACTGTTTTAATGCGGCCTGTACCAGTGAAGCTGCGATCAAACCACGCCCCTGACCGACAGGGCAACGCCCCCGATCACGCGAAAAACCACGCCCCCTGGGAGGACCGGCTATGTGACGTCACTCAGACCATAAATACAGCAATGCTCAAGCTGCTGCAGATTGAGATGAGCTCGTCACATACTGATCACACGACCAAACTTCAGCACTCAACACGTATTAAAAGTAAGAGAATAATGTTATATCAACGAGTATGTTAGTTATTGTTTACAACTGGACTTTAATCTAATTATCTGTATCAACGTTAACCATCCAAGTTATTGTGCACAATAAGAATTCATTCATTCAAGTGCAGTATTTAGCACTTGTTTCTCTGGGTGTTATTGTTAAGTTAGATTTAGTTATAGATTTAGTTATAGATTTAGTTATGGAGAGTAGAATACTCTTATTTTTCTGTGCTTTTAATGCAGATCAGAAGGGTAAATAAATAAATAAATAAAGCAGCTCCTCTTCATTACAGGTTACTGTGCACGGTTACCTTGTCTTCAGATATTAAATGTGTACTAAATGTGTGTGCATGATATTATTAGTATCTATGGATTGGGAATGTATGTCATATTTTTGGTTGGTCTTCTTTCTCTCATAATAGTTTCAAGTTAACAGTCTACAGTCCCTCTCACTGGAGAGTCAGTGTTGAGAGTTACTGCATGAATTCAGTCTGTGGATGTTGTGTCATGAAATATGAGCTGAAATACATGTTACAGTGCCAGCCGGGTATCAGTTTCTGTAAGAAAAGTGGGTTTAGCTGTTTTAAATCATCACACTCTGAATGATGATGACCGTGGAGGACAGACAGAGTTTCAGTGGAACTTCCTCTTGTTCCTCCATGTTTTCCAGGCTGGCAGAGTGTTTGAAAGGCCTCATTAATCTGGTGTCTTGCAGCTGAACACTAAACATTGCTGTAACGTTTTTTTTAGGTCTTCCATCTTTTCATCTTCCACACAGTTGACTCTCAGGACGGGAAATGGCAGCAATTCCATCTAGCGGTTCACTCATGGCCACACATGATTACTACAGAAGTGAGTTCACTTCTGATTCTCTCTTTCTTTCATTCATAATGCACTGCAGTTCATTTTCACAATAATATTCATGTCACAGGGCGCATTGGATCCACATCCAGCAACAGTTCCTGTGGCAGCTCAGAGTTCACTGGAGAGGTCATTCCACACCCACCAGGTACCTGAAGATGTTCACACGCACAACAGTCTGAGTTCAACATGAAAATATGTAAAAGTATCATGTCTGATTCATTTCTGATGGCAGGTCTCACATGGCGGGACTCTGGCCACTGGTGGGCGGCTTTCTTCTTCGGGAAGCAGAACCATGTGGGAACACCAAATGGATCTGAATCACAGCAGAAGTGAGTGTAGGAACAGTTTTTGTGTTTGGCTACTCAAATCCTACCCTGTGTGTTTTCAAAAGTGTTCATTCTGATTGGCAGGGCTGGAACCTACACAGTGACAAATGATCAGGTGACCTGCATTGCCCGGGAGATGATGAGGAAAAGACAACTGAGTGAAAGCAGTGACTCTGGGACGGAGGCTGGATCACCCCTCGCCTCATAGACCACCAAACACTGACGCCTCACCCCATGTACAGACCCAGGCGACAAGGGCTCCATAGTTTTTTGTTTATTGTAAAAATGTCTGCTATTTGTTTTCTATGACCAAATCAGAGTTCTTAACCTAAAAGGTAAATAAGGTTTTTCATATTTTAGTGCAAGCCACTGTACTACTGTTATTATATTTACTGTGAATAAATGCCAGCCTGCAGCCCACGATGTAATGTGATCTGATGTGTTTTTATTCCTGTTGCTCTTATTTGAAGTTACACGGTATATTATTTGATGTCCAGTTCCTCATGTTTTAAGAACTTTGTTTTAATGAATGGTGTTTGTAAGGATTAGCACTAAACTATCTGGTAACTGATTGTGGTTCTACAGGAAGGAGATTCTGATGAACAAATTCTGTATTTACAAGATCTTCTTAATAAACCTTTAGATAACGCTTTAATGCTATAAGCAAAAGGAGTGGAAGGGGTGTTTGATTTAATTCAGCTAATGTTTCTGATACATGCTGCTAATCATAGAACTGCAGTGATGAGCAGATGCTAAACATGAATAAAACTGCTGCTTCCTGTATCACAGTCATGACCTCCATAAACACTGACACACTTCAACTCTAAAACATTTCTGACAGCTGGTTCTCATACTTGATCATTTGTAAAGCTGACCGGCTGTAAATTACAGAGAAATTGGTAGTTTTGAAGCTTGGTAGCCTCTGGTCATTATATGCTTTTTATGCATTATATGGTTTTAAAAAATGTGAAACAACAAAAGGGAGAACAGACAAAATGCACATTTTAAGAAGAACATTTGTATTTATTATCAGGCCCATAAGTAGTCTAAACCACAGAGGACCTTAGTGGAGCCATTCCCCCGGATGATAACCCTGCACCTCGTGTTAGTACTGAATGAATGACACTGACTTTGTTTGGGTCAGTGTTTTATGTTTATATTACTTGACCTTTCACCTGCAGGAATATTGTGGGACTTCCCTCGATGCACAAGTTGCTGCTAAAAAGAGACACGTGCTTAAACTGGCACGCAGTAGCAGTCTGTTGTTATGGACTTTGACCTTCTCACAGTCTGTTTCTGTGAATCAGCTCATCAGCAGCTGCAGTCTCAGGTCAGTCTGTATAGAGGTGAACACACACGTTCCTGGAAATGTTCTGAGCCGCTCTGTTTATTTCAGTCTGAGTGTTTACCAGCATACATGATTCTGTTGTGACAACAAACAAAACATCTGCTTTAAAGCTTGACTTGAGTTTAAACTAGAAAAGTACTTATTTAAAAGGTGAAAAGTAATGAATCAATGAATCCAGAGAGTTTCAGCTGTCTGCAACACCCCGTTCAGTCAAATGTCATTGCTGTTTTCAGTCTGTTCTTTTTGCAGAACTGTTTATTTTGTCTGGTTGTGCTTTCAGTGCTTTCAGTAAGGGAAATTATCATGTTTTTGGCTGTTTGTGAAGTCTGCCTACCACCCTTGTTAAATGAATGAATCAGAACTAGTATGAACAGTTTGTACTAACTAACATTAATGAACGGGACCATATTGTAAAATGATATGAATGAATGAATGAAAGCTACAGAACCATCACACCAAGACAAATTCCTTGTGTGTGTAAACATACTTGGCAATAAAGCTCTTTCTATGACGGAAAAATTATTCTGAAAATTAACTGTGAATGGTTATTTACATGTCAGTCATCCTTGACCAATGAAAGCTGTGATGAGTCCAAACCTTCTGCTGCGAGTCTGAAGATCTGGCCACATGAGATCATGCAAGACAGACGGCACCAGAGCACATGCAGTCCGATCTATAGTGTCACATTTGACTCGTCTCTGGTTTGTGGCTCTGAATCATCAGGTGTCTGATACAGAGTACAAGAGCTGCTCTAACAAATTCCTCCAGTGTATCATTCCAGCCAGTCATCTTACAGAAGTGACCAAGTCCATTCTGAACAACCTGTATATTTTTCATTGAGATCCAGGCAAGTCCAGCGTGTTCTTGATTCTATTTCTGTTCCTCACAGCATGTATGTGCTGCAGCCACCCTCCTGTTACTGTGCTGAGTGTTTCAGGGGTCACAACAGTAATGAATCACAGAAGATTTAATATAACTGTGATTGTGTTCAGCTGAATAAAGAGAGTCATATACACAAAAGTGAGTAAATTATAAATACTTTTCATTTTTGAAAGAACTCTCAAATATATCCATTCTCTGTATCATGACTGCCTCCTGCTGAGTCTGATATGCCACTGCAGTCCAGTCTATGTGTCAAATTCTGAGGACTTTAAAGCTCACTGGTCTGGTCTTTCCAGCATGGCTGTCTGGAGCTTTCTTTGCTTGATTCGCAGGTTCAGGTGTGTTTAATTATTTGTGTGTAATGAGGGTTGAAGCTGACACTGGATCTGACACTCTTTTTTAAAGACTGTACATCCATATGTGAGTCACATGAAACATCATTCTGTTGTTATGCAGAAGACAACAGCCCTTGTGTTTTATGTTGTGAACTCAGTTCACAGAGGTGTCTTGTATAGGCTACAGGTATTAATCAAAATTTATCTGAATGTGTTTTTATGTCTCTGTGACATTGCAGTTGTTCTCTAGTGTACAACACAAAACTGGGAGAATATCCAGAATTATTTTAAATGAAATTTCACATGGGACAAATGAACCTGATTTGCTGCATATTAACATATTGACATGAATTCAGTGTTTAAAGAAACTCAGACTGACTTCAGTTCAAATTTTATTCACACAGCTCTGCAGGAAAGACTCAGCTCAGGCTGCTTGTGTTTTCTCGTACCACAGCGATGATATCACACCGAACATCTCAATGATTCTGGAAAAAGCAGGTAAATCAGCCACATGTGCCTTTCTTCTGTTTATACATTAAACAAAAATGAATTTTACCTGCAATATTCTTTTCGTATATTTTAGTTGATCACATTTATGTGTATTTGTTTATTGACAATTTTCCAAAGAATTCAAATATTCAGCCACATTTACTGGAGAAAATTCACATTTTAAATCACAAATGAAAGAAACAAGAAAAAACAAGTTAAAGAGAGATGGGAGGACTTGTAAGCTAGGACATACAGACCTGGTTAAACAGTAACAGATCCAGAAGATTCCTGAGGTTTGTGTTTCCCTGAACATGATGGCAGTGTAAGAAGAATGGCTTTTTGTTTATGTCACACACATATGAATGCCCCTCTATATTCCCGTCCTTTCAGTTTTGATTAGAGGTGGGGCTTTACTAGGACACAAAAACCAACAACCAAAATATAAGCAACAACAATGAAAATCTTAAATCTGTACATGTAAACATTACACATTTCCACTGAGTCAAGAAACCAGACAGAAATCATACACTGCTTCACACTGGTTTACAGAGAGAAACTGAGCCTAAGCCTACAGTTCCTAGTAAGAACAAGAGTTTAAACAAAATACCATAATCATGATATTACAAAGCACCACAAAATTACAACATATCACAGGCAAAGACAACATCTGACCTCAGCTGCAACAATTACAAAAATAAAAGGTTGTAGCATTTCTTGTTTTGCCTTTTTCATTTGAATGTGTTGCTTTCACCAGCCTCAGATATCAGAAATCAAGAGGTCTGCTCCTTTACCTGAAACATAAAAATCATTTTGTGCTTCAAAAAAAAAAAAAAAGAAACAAAAATGCAGGGCAGAAATCAGACTGAGGGTCTGATACAACTGCAGCTTGTTTTCCTGCATTCAGTTAAATAACCTGGATTCTTTCTGCTCAGCAGCCTGATATTTTTAAAAACACTACCGCATAATGGAGGGCCATAAAGAAACAGAAAAATCATAAAAATACGAAGAAGTGTATTTTTACTGTTCTCTCTCAAGTAAATAGACTTGAACATTTCAGCAATTAATTATAATGTAGAGCAAATAAAAAACAGCAGCTGCATTTCAGAGTTTAGAATCGTTTAGGTGGCTTTAAAGCTCTGTCTCTTTAAAAGGATCTGTATCCATTTTTCCATTGCAGATTGTAAAGAGCTACTATGTTTAAACCAGTCTGAATATAAATGACTAATGATCCTGCACATATAATTTCATCTGTTCATCAGGGAATCGATTGAACAGGTAAAGAGGTGATAAATCTTGTGTTCTCTCCATTTAGCTCTCATCTGCTCAGACACTGATCTGAGATTCACGGTTAACATTTGAAAAGCTGAGACTCACAACAGTTTCACAAAGGGTCAAGCCTCGAATGTTCCGGATTGTCTTTTACTTTTTAGCTCTTGGTTTTTTTTTACAGATGCTGTTTGTGAACATGAGTAAATGCAGGCTGGAGAACAGTTGAAATAGGGGTCATGGTACACTGTATGATTTTTGCTATTGATATTTATATTGTTGTGGGAAAAAACTGAAACTCCGACCATGAGCTTCAGGTGTTTATGTGTGTAAGTGCACACAGCTACATGTATCTGTGTGTGTGTCTGCACTGAGGCGTGTATGAGACAGAGAGAGAGACGGGCAGCGTGTGCAGGTCTCAGTTCTGCTGCAGTATAAGATTCTCCAGCTCATCAGCCGACCGCAGCAGAAAGGCTGCAGACTCACGGTAACCTGCGATGAGTTGCTGAATGGCTGTGACCTCAGACGGGCTGAGCTGAGTCGATGCACAGCCGGGCCCCTCACCCTCAACTTGACTGTTTGAGCCGGAGGGAGATGTGCTGCTGGTTTTCAGACTCAGATCAGTGGGACCTAAGAAAAGAGGAAGAACAAAGAGATGTTTATTAATGCTGCAGTCTTACCCGCTCTACTGCCCTCTCTGTGTGAAACATAAAATTGCAGGTCACTTGTGGAGTTATGTACTTGCTTAATAACTGATTTTTGTTTTTCGATTTTTTTATTTTACGGATAGCAGCTTTAATCAAAAGACATAGAAAGACAATTAAACAAAAAAGATGATAAACACTGTCACGGCTAGCAGCTTTTGTGATTCAAATGATAAATGTCACTCACCATTGGTTTGTTGGGTACTATTGTTTTGTAGGCTGTTGTTAAGGGTCCTGTATCCACGGAAACTGTAGTTAAGTCCACCGTTGGTGTAGAAGTGGTCTTGGGAGTAGGCTGAGGCAGCCAATGAGAATCCTGAGTGTGTCAGCGCAGCTGGATCGCTGGAGCTGGGCTTGTCTGCAGAAACCGTCTCATCCTGAAGCCCAGACAATGAACCAGTGCAAAAGAAATAAAAACACACGGTGTGATACAGTACAGCCAAAAACAACACACAGATCTCATCAGACACACCTCATCAACATTCACTTTATACAGGAGAATTAATTTATTCAGTTCAATCCGGTTCAAACACACACTCAGACTCACGTGGACCTGGTAGATATCAAGACGCATTCTCTTAGATGCATTATGCGTTTCACTCTCGTGACCATCATCATCGTCTATGAGCTGAGAGTGACCCAGGGTCATTTCCTCCCCGCACATGCTCAGTTCTGTCCTCACAGACTCACAGCTGCCTGAGCTGTACTGAGGTGACTGTACAGATCATGAAAAGATATAATAAATGTAAACAAAACTTTACATATCTTAACATTACGGCCAATCAAAACCTAATCTGAATCTATACAATAAAAAAACTTTTGCTAAATTAAAACTGCAATGCGTAACTTGTTTGGGTTTAACATGAACATAAATCAGTTATTGAGCAAGTTCATAACAGATCAGTGTTCAACACAGTCTCTTTACCTTACCTTAAATTTATAACAATGCTTTATAATTTGAGCTGTCAGGCTGGATTAAGTAGGAAATGTCAGTATGGTTTCATTTGACTTTAACATGTAATGAAAGTCTGTAAAGTAACCTGCATTTATATGTTTCAAACAGATATGGCGGTAGAGAGACAGAACTGCAGCTTTAAATATGAATATGTACAAATTCTTAGAATAAAAATTGTTTCATCCTGTACCTTGATGACATCCTGTAATCCTGTAGCGTTAAGGGTGAATTTTCTGTTGAGGTCAGGTGGAGAGGATGCGAGCGCCGTCCCCGGTCTGTCACTCAGGTTGACGGGCTGCTGTCCATCCTGTGAGGATGATGGTGACAATGAAGTGCTGCTGAAGTCCAGTGGCACCGCGGCTTCATTACCATTCACCTCTCCATCAGAGACAGGGACTCCCCCTGACACCATGGCAACACCACAGGATGGAGTCAGCACAGGGAGAGTGTTAGTTGTGCTGCTGTTCTCTGAAGAGGACTCATCTGAGAGAGAGAGAGAGAGAGAGAGAGAGAAAGAGTGTGAGAGAGAGTGCGAGAGAGTGAGAGAGAAAGAGAGAGAGAGTGAGTGAGAGAGCATGAGTGAGAGAGAGTGAGTGAGAGAGAGAGTGTGTGAGTGAGTGAGTGAGTGAGTGAGTGAGTGAGTGAGTGAGTGAGTGGGAGTGAGTGAGTGAGTGAGAGAGTGAGTGAGTGAGAGAGACAGTGTGAGAGTGAGTGAGTGAGTGAGTGAGTGAGTGAGAGAGTGAGTGAGTGAGAGAGACAGTGTGAGAGTGAGTGAGTGAGTGAGTGAGTGAGTGGGAGTGAGTGAGTGAGTGAGTGAGAGATTGGAGTGATGCTGAGAAGGTGTAACATAATAGAGTTTGTTTGGTCCTATTAAATCATAATGATTAAATAAATCAATGACATATATAGATCATATGAATTATAGTTTTGATATTTTAGATCAGTTAAAAGCACAAGCACAAGTTTATAAGTGTGAGACTGTGATCCCTCGAACATGTTGAAACAGCTTATGATGACAAGTGGGGAGTTAACCTTTAAAATCACAAATTTATGCCTAAAACACAATCATGTCACTTTCTCTCTCTTCTCTCGCCATTCTGCATTATTGATTGTTATATTCAGAGAGAGAGGGAGTGATCATACCTTCCTCTTCTTTCATGCTGGCCGGTGGGGGTGTTACCATTCTCTCTAATGTCAGGCCGGCTGCGCTGCCGGACTCTTCAGCTGGAGCATGCTCAGTAGAGACCCACACAGGCTTAGCTATGCCCAGATCCTCACTGCTTACTGAACTCCCATCCTGTGTGTGTGTGTGAGAGAGAGAGAGCACAGAGAGAGAGAGAGAGAGAGAGAGACACAGAGAGAGAGAGAGAGAGAGAGAGAGGGACAGAGAGGGACAGAGAGAGAGAGAGAGAGAGAGAGAGACACAGAGAGAGAGAGAGAGAGAGGGACAGAGAGGGACAGAGAGAGAGAGAGAGAGAGAGAGAGAGAGAGAGGGACAGAGAGGGACAGAGAGAGAGAGAGAGAGAGAGAGAGAGAGAGAGAGAGAGAAGAGCCAAAGAGCTCAGGGGAAATGTTTAGCGCTACTTTCTTCCTAGCACAATATTTTTGCTCTTGTGATGAACAGCCTCATTCTCTCTTCTCTCACTTTGTCCAGCTCACAGTGAAATATTGATTTGAAAACACAGTTTTATCACAGACAGTGTTACTATGAGTCTGCATTATGAGCTGTCATCAAACACTCAACAGATAAACGTTGATTTACACTCAATATACAAACTCATCAAAATAATTGAACTCTGACACTGTTTCTCACCTGCTCATTGGCTGTCCTGCACTGCAGTTTCATCTGCTTCAGATAGGTGGCAGTAAGGGGCATGTTATAATCTATGAGATCAGACACTGGAGAGGCTGGCCGATTGTTCTCTGTGGTGGGAAGCAGACAGAAGACAGAGGACATATTTGAAGGTGAACTGCCTGAGGGATTGTATTTCTCCTTTAGCATTATTTGTGATTATTTCTGATGTTTACTGTGGGAACAGTGTGGGTAGAATGATGTGGTCTGTAGAACTCCTGAGTTTTAGTCTTGCCTCTGTGTTTCATCAAGAGTGTGATAACTGAAGGGGAATGCTCGCCCAAAACTTTAATTAATGATCAAATGATCAAAACCACTAATTTACTCAGCAGGGAACTGTTTCAGAAATGTTGAATATTCATGTGTGAGGTTCAGATCTTTACAAATGACAGTTTTGGCACCTGACCTTTGAACTCTGCAGTGCTGGAGTTGATGTGCATCCGTTTCTGGCATTCTCCACAGCTCATCAGGAAGCGGGTGACTGCCTCACGAGGAAGAAAAGCATACATCTCTGTGATCTGAAGAGCAGCAGAGAGAGGAGATTAGAACAAAGATGACACAAATAGCAGTAGTTTCTACAGTACCCTCTTAAGAGGTGTGCTCCTCTAGTGTACAGACAGCACACTGCTGGTGTGAATGTTTGATAAATGTTCTAATTATGCTCAGGTGTGTTTTCTCGCAGGTTTCCACTGTGGCAGAAGACATGGCGCTCACAGAGGCGCAGTGCTGTAGATTTGATTGTGTATATTTGTATATTCACACTTTCTGTTCACTGCTGTCAATCCCACAATTCACATCGAGAATGAAACTGTAGTTCACCTTCACTATAAACAGCTGTGAAAACACACAGATATTAAAATCTCTCTCTGAACACTGATCTCCGTGCAGAATATCCTGAAGAGTGTCACGCTGTAAAGACATCAGTGCTGTAAGAAATATACACCTTCTCACACAAACCCTCTTTTAATCAGAATACATAGCCTCTTTGATATATAGTGATACATATCATGTAAGTAATGTTTTGTTTTAGAGCTAAACAGTGGAATGGTGTTTTTTGTAAAGTTAAATGTGTGGCATGGTTTTAGTATTATTATTATATAAATAATAATATCTATTATATGCTATATTATTAATGTAGTGTACTTTGTGTGACTGTAGTCTGTGTGTGTGTCCAGAGAGAGAGAGAGAAAGAGAAACACAAACTGAAATAATGTGTATGTTAAATACACTGTATGTTGCTTTAAATAAAATGTCTGTGTATGACAGTTTATTGTGTGTTTGGTCCTTCAGATTCAGTCTCTGGCCTCCTTGATTCACCAGTGTTTCAGATAAAGGAGAGGTGAGTCTTTTACTGGTTTGGCTGGATGTTGACTTACACTGGGGCGCAGGTTCAAGGTTTTAATATGTTTCAGGTTGTGTTGGTTTATCATGAATGGGTGGATGTGAGTCACAGAAGCTCACCAGTACATCATTAATGTACATCTATATATAAGATTATAAACCCACAGAGTAAAGCTGTAATGTATGATATATAATTTTTAAATTTCTTCTGTACTTCCTAGTCCATAATGACACAAACGTGCAACAGGTGTTTTAAGATGTCTGATGTTGCCATAGCAACAGTACTCATTACAGTTACATATGGAACTGGTTTATTTTAGAGCCGATTGTAAACTGAATGAGGACAGTTTCTCTGCACATAAAACTGATGCACACATCATCTCTCAGCAGTAACATCTATATATTAACTAACATGAATTTCTCTCTCTAAATCCATGTACTTTAAAATGTAAAGTAATTTAAAGAGAAGCATGTTGTTTGTGTATCAGTGTGTTTAAAATGACTGTGTGTCGCAGACTGATATGTTGTGTCTTACCGCCTTATAAGTCTTTTTCTGACCGGCGTGTTTGGCCGCTCTCCTGGGTTCTGCTCCCATCTCCACATGCATGCTGTATATTATATCAAAAAAATCCTCCACCACAGCGACCCGCTTCAGAGAGCTGTCCTGAGTCACTGCTCCATCTGAGCACTGCGGAGAGAGAGAGAGAGTGGTTATGATAAAGTTGTGTAAAGAAAGTTTATAGTGTCATTTTGTTTATAGTGTCATTTTGTTGTATTTAGATTTTCAGGTTTTCACACTGTAAATTTGTAAACTTCCGCCTTTCTGTTTCCTGTCAGGTACAACAGAAAATACCGGTGTGACCTTTATTATCTGCGTTTGTTATGTTGCTCTCTGTTTAGGACTGTAAACTGCAGTTTGTTTAGGCAGAATGAGACTGACAGGCAGACAGATCTCTGGCAGCATCAGACACAGACTGGCAGATTTATGATTTGGATTATTGGTGGATGTTTTATGGTTTGAGTGCTGTGTGAGTCTGTGTGAGTCAGTGTTAGAATTTAGACTTTCATTGATCTGAATCCAGTTTTAAGTCAAGTGGTTTCTTAAAGAATATCACTTTTGTTTGGATGTGTGTGAGATGGAGGGAAACTGTGTGTGGTTTTTAAAATAACTTCTACACACACAATCAGGCCCACCTCCCATCACTGCACCTTCACTCCTGCTTTCCACAGCGCTGACCCTGTCGCCATGGCAACTGGCAGTGCTCTTAGGCAAGTGTGCAGGGCAGGTCATGTGACACCTGCTGGAACCTCCTTATTCTCCAGTAGCACACAGCTGGTGGAGGCAATGGAGGTAAATGAAGTTTGTTACCTGTTTGTGTGTGTGTGTGTGTTTGGAAGCGGTCAGTCTCCTTCCTCTTTATATCATCCTCTCTCTCTCTCTCTCTCTCTCTCATTTATATACTGTACATCTCACTGTACATTTAATTTCTCCACTTTTTCTTTCTCCATAACATTTTCCACAAGACTTTTTGGAACGGACTTCTCTCTGTTCTTCTCTTCTCCTGTTCACTCCATATTCCCTCTCTCACTGTTTCTCTTTCCTCATCAAGTGCCAGGTAATGAATGTTGCCATGGCAACTAAACCGAGCATGCACACCAGGCTTGTTTTACTCTGGCCCTCTCCGGCCTCCTGGCTCATGCATGCACTCGCTGCCACCTGTCATAATTATCACTCTTATTATGCCTCAATGAGTCAAACATACACAAACCTGTTCCTGATCCTGAGACATGCCACACCTACAATTCATAGAACCCCCCCCCACACACACACCTACCAGAGAATATTCCAGAAACTGTTGAGTTAACTGTAAAGAGTAAAGTATTCTGAGTGGATGTTGTCAAAGAGGGTTAGTCACAATGATGATAGTGATGCTAGCCTTCAGAATGACTGTAGTAGATGATTGAGTGTCGTCTGATCTCACACACACACACACACACACACTTATATAATTTTATATAAAGCTGCCATAACACATTAAAGTGATATAGTGCTGGAGGGGAAAACTGGGGAAGTATTTGTGTTACTGTGGAGGAGAGAGAGAGAGAGAGAGAGGAACTGTTTCAACATGAAGGTGATTCAGATGAGCTTTGCTGCAGATGTGATAACAGGTTCATCTTGAAGTCGCATTTACTCACTGTG
This sequence comes from Chromobotia macracanthus, assembly GCA_036877525.1. Classification (NCBI taxonomy): domain Eukaryota; kingdom Metazoa; phylum Chordata; class Actinopteri; order Cypriniformes; family Botiidae; genus Chromobotia; species Chromobotia macracanthus. The sequence goes on along the minus strand of JAZGTH010000004.1, from coordinate 993,166 downwards.
AGGTCAGAGCAGGTATGAGACCTCAGCTCACAGAAGCTCTTCTCTCAGAGGAGGGAGGGATTCTGGGAGGATGTGTGAATTTGTGTGTGTGAAGGATGGAAAGATGACAGGTAATCCCCCGTTCCTCTATTCACGTCTCCTTCTCTTCAATACTGTAACCTCTGCTCCCTTTTAAAAGTACTCCCACAGGTATAATTTTAGAAACCAGTGATCACTGGAGCTACACTGATCAATCATTAATATCAAAAACCTCATCGATCCAGAAATCAGAGGAAAGAAACACACACCTTGGGTCATAATGGGGACATTTCAAAGATTTAATGGCTTTTATATTGTACAAACTGTATATTCTGTCCCCCTACACTAACCCTCACAGACAAGTTTATTTTATTTTACATGTCCAAAACATCATTCTGTATGATTTATAGGCTTGTTCCTATTCCCTGTGTGCTGCTCAGGGAGGTGTACTGGGTCTGTATGGTAATCTGTGTGTGTGTGTGTAGGAGCTTTCTCTCTGGTAAGGGGGAGGCCCTAGTGTTAGTTAAAATTGTGTTAATTTCTTCTCTAATGGGAGAGAAGAACAGTCTCTCCATGGCAACAGAGAGAAGGAGCCCAGGAGAGACATACCAGAACCATCTCAGCCCTCTCTCAACACATGCACACATGTTTACTTATCTAAACAGGGACATTCTATACACTTCTTTTGCTTTTATAAAGCTAGTTAACACTATAACCTAACACTAACCCACACTCTAACCCTAACAGAAAACATTCTGAATTTTACACTTAAAAAAACGTTGTACTATATTTGTTGTTACTGTATTTTTATAGATTTATGTTACAAATGCGGACGCTTCCAAAAGGAGGTTTAACTCGGATTTGTCAGGTTATGCTGCTAAATATACAAATACATAATATAAATAAATAATTGCAAATAACCAGTGACCTGTAAATTAATACCTGCTGTGTTTTAACTCTAAAACTTAATTTACATTTGATTTGTGACATGTTAGTGTAAGTGGAACCACCGAGATGTTGTACATTACTGTATATAAGAGTTCCTCTTATTATCTGGCTCTATTCTGTTTGTTCTTTGTTTGTTGTCTAATTTGCATACAGCAGGACTGTTCACTTCTTCATGAGACAATAACACTAATGCAAACTGTGCGTGTGGGGGGGTTACACTTCCTTGTTTTTGGACACTTTGGGTCATGCTGACTGGTGAGAGGCACTGCAGGGCTGGTATTACAGGATGTGACATCAGCTAAGTTTAAATGTATTGCCCTTCATATGGAAGCTGTCATATTCTATATTTCAGCTTAATGCAAATTATGAGGATATAGTGTAAAGTTTTGAAATGTTTATAACAATCTGCACATTAACATTTATATGGACACTCCCAGGCTATATAAATTAGGCTATAATTTCCAGCACTATTACACAGAATGATATATTTCATTAAACACAAGTAAAGCTTTTATGTCATATATTAAGACATGCTGTCACATTATATTGGATAAGCTGTCACAATAAAACCTGAAGCTTATTCTTGGCTGTTTTTTGACAGATCGTCTGAGAGATGGAGTGTGTGTCAGGACTGACCCGAGACTCTGGAGAGGCTGTAGAAGACTGAACAATAAATAATGATTAAATAATGATTGCCTCAGAGCAGTCCCAGTTTACACATCCTCAGAGAAAGAGACAGAAGATGGTGGATAGAGACTGTGTGTATGTTTGGAGGAGGAGCTTATTGATCAACAAGTAATTCTGACATGTAATCATGAACTTCTCCGTCACATCTGACACATTCAATCCATTAGAGGAGTAATATATGTGATTCACATAGACTCAATGTGCTGCATTCTTTAGATAGTTAACCAGCATCTGTGAGGAGGTGTGAGAAGTCCTTCCTCATTTCCTCTTTACACGCTGCCTGTTTCCAGCTGTCAAACAGTTCATAACAATTACCTGCTAATGAGGATTAATCAAAGCTAATTGAGTTCAAATTTAGTTAAAAATGTAAAATGAATGTAAAAAATGTTTTGTTTTGTACAGTGATGAGGAGCTTTATTGAGTGGACCTGCCCAATCACACAACCCAGACCTTTAATATGAACACTGATAAACAGTGATTAAAAAGGCTCATTAAGACAGTTTTGTCACATGACTGTAATTTATGTGTTTATTTGTCTCAGACTCAGATGGGTAAGAGTCTGGGCATACAGTAATATACAGCATTACTGTATAATAAATATGGTCACTTTTTACACGTCTTGGTCATCAGACATGTCTAATGAAACACTGAATGACACTCAGTTTGCTCTGATCGTCTTTCTAATGAATTCTGTCAGTTTGGGTATGTGTGAGAAACGCGCAGGCGGGTTATCAGAGCAACGGGTGCGAGCCTCCCCCGGTCCAGAACGACACGAACGCGCTTCCTCTCCAGAATAATGTAATGGACGGTGTGAGGTCCGCTTTGCAAATAAAGATGTCGATTTCACATCATTCGTGCTGTTTTAATGTGATATTGCTCTTGGTTACACACTGAGAGAGTCACAGACAGATTATGATGCGCAAAACCCTCCTGTGTCCAAAAGTCCCTCAAACACTCAGCGTGACATGGAGCGTCTTTACATCAAAACCTTTCCATCATTTATCGATATTAACCTCCTATCATCCCGTCAACCGGACACGTCGGTGTATCAATATCACCACACCGCCTTACTGCTGCGAGGAACCGGCGTTTCCATGGCAGCCCGCTCTCAGAGAGCGTTCTGCCCGGCTGGGTGACGCAGCGCTCGGTCAGCCCGCCGTGACGGAGGCGTTCGGCTGAAAAGTTGCGCGTATCTCCAAGATCGATCCAAACTCACCGCACTGAAGCATGTTCACTAAAGATCACAATGACCATAACATACACAATCACACACGATCACAGTCAGCTCAGAGAGCAGACACACACCACCACCGTCAGCCGACAGAAACACATTACCGGAGACTTGACGGGGACGTACAGGACGGGCATCCCCGGGGGCTCTTGCTTGTGTTCGTCCAGGATGCCGCTGCCGACCTGAAATCCTTTGGTTTTCACCCAGAACTTGAATTTGGCGTTGATGTGGCTGTCGACGCAGACCCCGTCCGACCCTCCGGTCTGTATCAGGGTCTGTATAATCCTGTTGTATTTCCGGCGGGTGACGGTCTTCGTTTTGCCGGAGTCGCCGTACGTGCGGAGGCACCAGCCCTGAAATTCGCTGAACATCTCGGACTCCAGCACGACGGGACTTCGGCTCTGTTTCGTTACATCCGTGCCTGATTTCTTATTTGCCATTCCTCTCTTTTTGTGAGCCGATAAAACACGATGGAAAGCGACCCTGTAACGGAAGATGACAGCGGACTCCCCTCCTCTCTCTGTCCCGTTACGAGTATGAGAGACTCCGGTGCTGGAGGTCCTCCTCCGTCGTGTGTGCCGGTGTCGGGCACGACTGGAGAACCAAGAGGAACAATCACCCGACGGCTGGTTCTGGAAATATAAAACAAAGAAAAGCATATGGGTCCAGGAGAAAAGAAGAAGAGCTCTGAGTGACAGACCTTCACCACCCGCCTCCCATATTTCTGTTAATGCAAATCTGTGAAGATACTCCAGTATGATGTACAACACCACCCATCATCACACCAAGCGAGTTTAAGTGTCGTTTTTGTCTTGTACAATTACAACACGACAAGAGCAATACACGTTGGTCGGTTTTTCATTATTTATACAAATGCGGCAAAATCTCCTGCACTTTCTTTAGTTAAAGTGAACAGTGTCAGCCTCACAAATATGACCTTACAAGCACAATTCATTCTGATCAGTGAGAAGAAGGTAAACGTGCAGACTCCACCCATTATGACTGTGTAGTTATAGGTCATGTAGAAGGGTGCTGAGGTTTTTGTTGTGTCTATAACATGTTTTATTTGCTCTTATGTCCGGTTCTGTGTTTGATTGTGTTTATATGTGAGTGCTGGTACGTGAGCATGCTCTCGTCCTCTGCCAGCAGTGTGATGCTCTGGGCCTGTGGAGGACCATACTGGGACTGCTGGTGATGTGGGCTGCTGTTGCTATGACAGCAGTTCAGTTCCAGGAAGGTTCTGCCCCACACCACACTCCAGAATCTTCTCTCAGTCCTGATCAGAACTGTGAACCTCTTCCTTTATTCAGAGTCTCTTCCAGAGCTCTTCCTGAGATCTGCCATTCTTTCTGGAATTCTCATGGTGTGAGGGATGAAGCTGACGGGAATGTGTCACTGTGATGTTTTCTGATTCCTAAAGGGGCATTTCACCATTTAATATTCATTTTCTGTGGCAGTTTAACGTTTGACTGACAGCACAGCACAGTCTCCATCTGGGCAGCAAACCAAGTGCATTACTGTTCACTAAATAAAGTTGAGGTTTGTCCAGAAAGTCACCATATTTATTGCTGGCTGCGTTTTTGGGAGAAAGTCACTGACAAAGTGGCTAAGCACAGTGATGCCACTGCCTGGGTGTGTGTTCCTGGTCTGCAGTGTGTGTTAACTACTCACCAGTATGGGATAAACACATTTCAAGTAGGGGATATCATAACCTAACAATTACTTCACTTCTCATAGTGGAAAGCTATTTGACGAAGGATTTGTCAATGCAAGTGTCTGCTCATGAACACTCATTACACAGTACAGCCACTCATTTTCCTCTGGAGGATTGATTTACATTTTTCTCTTATGATTTTTGTATGTATTTGTTTTGCACTGTTCTGTTGGTATGTTGGGGCTATAGTGGAGAAATGACACAAACAATGGTATTAATTAATATTAATTTAATTTAATAACTTGCTGTAAACAGCGTCTCTTCATAATGCAACACAGATGAGCGTCTTCAGACGAGACCTCCTGTGACGTCACAGCGGAGCGAACAATCGAGCGGTTCAGTGTGGGCCGATTTTCAAAATGGCGGAAGTTAGTGAGAAAACATTAAGAAACAGCTTTAAAGCTGTTTAACGTCTTTAAAGAGAACTGCAGTATTTATAAACTCCTTCATGCGCTTCTGCGATCATACAAATAACCAACTGTAGTTGACTTCACTATACAGGCAAAATTATAGAGTTGCAACGCAATAACAATCCTGCGTGACTTTTGTCTTGGATTTATTGTATTGAGATTTACTTACAGAAACCTGTGGAGCAAATCCGAACTATTATGCCAACTAAGGAAAATAATAATAATAAAAAAAATCACAATTGTTTATGCGTATATATAGGCATTACATTGCCATACAATCTGACGCCAGTATAAAGTAAACTTCAGAATGTGTTTATTACGGGTTACCACTAATCAACAACAATAAATGAATTAAACGGATTCATTATGAACTGGCATATTATAAAGAAATGTAAGCAGCCCGGGATTCGTGTCAGAGATGTCATCCATTGATAGAAATTAAACCACCGGACAGCTGAGCGGAGAAATCAAGTCTCTGCTCCTCCCATTGAGAGTAGAGCAGTCATCATCTGGAGAGGAGCCCGGCTGCTGGAGATCGCCCTCCGGACTGCGCGGTTTTGGGGCTCGGGAGCTGTGAAAGAGACTGGTAGGTCTTAATGTCTGATGCGATCAATGTCGTGAATAGTTATCAGGATTCCGCAGCTTTCATAGACCGACACGGGTAACCATTACATTACAGAGACTGACAACTGCAGTGGGTTTTATTACAGTAAGAGCAGAGGAGCGAGACCCTGTTTCAGGATTTAAGTCAAATGAAGGATTTCACTTAAAGTTCACTACAAGAAAACATGCGTTCGCTGAACGTTGCCTCATTCACGTTTAGGTCAAAGCAAGGTAAAATAAAGTGAGGAAAACAAAAAGCAACTCCGTTTTGTTGTGGTTAACTCAGCTGATCTGGGGTGTCGGAGACACAAAACATCATGTGTGTTAATTCACAATGCGGGATGTCCGCACGCCTGTTGTTGTTGATCGTGTCTTGTTTATTCGAGTCGTGTAGCTTCGTGTTCACATTGTTTTCGTCCTGCTCTCATACTATCATGTTAAAAGCTTCACATTAAAACATTCAAGCGTGAAAAAACCCGCGACGTTTCCAGAAGAGAAGCGTTTACTGGCGCGGAACACACCCGCTCAAAACGCCTCCGTCCACACACTATCCACCCTAAACAGTGTTGAGAATAAGAGTTAGTATGTCCCCACATTGTAGTATGTCCCCACATTGTAGGATGTCCCCACATTGTAGTATGTTGAAATGTGTGTCCTAAAGTACCCGGATGGTCTGTTATTTCCTGTGAAAATTCAAACAGCCGCTGTTACCCACAACCCATTGCGAGGAGTGACGTCACACTGAATTAACACATTAAATAAGCGACGCTTCAGTTAATTAAATTAAACTGTATAGTAAACGCTACACAATAAATAAAGCATTAAGAAATGCTGCATTAAGAACATCTGATCTCTTCCTCAGGCAGCTTTCAGAAAGCAGGTCAGACTCACTTTATTCTGTTTATTCATCCACTTCTGCATGTCAGGTGATGTGTGTCATTTTTAAAGTTACCAGCTTTATTTGTGTGCCGCCACATATTAGCTTTGGCTCATAATGGATTACCTGTTTGAATGACAAATGAATAGAGCTAAACAGTGTTTGGGCAACTGATTTGAAAGCAGTCATTATTTTTGTTTATTTAATTTTGTTTTTGCAATTACACACTGCACACTACACTACACTTTTTCACTTTTTATATAGTGTTCCTGTAACTCAATTGGTAGAGCATTGCGTTAGCAGCACAAAGGTTGTGGGTTCGATCCACAGGGGAGCACACGTGCTGACAAAATGTATGACTTGAATGTACTGTATGTCGCTTTGGATAAAAGCGTCTGCCAAATGTAAAATATGAATGGGATTTAAGTGTGTTAACTGTTGAGCAATGCACAGTACATTGCATCTGATGATTTGTCATGCCTCTTTTAGTCAGTACCTGTGCAGGAGCTTGTCCAAGCAAAGTTCACAGTCTGTTTCATCTTTCTGAAGCGGTTCAAGACTTTTTTCGGTGCCAATGAGAAGTGGGTCAGGGAGCCGTATGACCCTGTCAAAGTCTGTACCGCTCGCAATATCACCCTGATATAAATCCCTGTAAAATCTCCAAAATCCTGGAAAAGTTGCTGTGATTCCGGTGAGTCTTCATTGTTGCCAGTTCAGTTTTGTGTTTATTTACTTGTTTATTAAAAGTTTATTTAAGAGTGTAGACACCGTCTCAGATTTTTGCCTCTGTGTATTGTGTTTGACATGATCTAAATGATTCTTGCCTTAATTGTTATGAAGCTGTACTGTAAAACACTGATCTAGCCTTTTTTTTGTGTTATTCAGTCAGAGAAAGAATTGACCCTGATAACAGTGTGGAAGTGAATGCAGAGAGGCCAGTTTATGATCCTCAGTGGCAGCAGACGTTGGACTGGGTCAGGTCCAGCCATCTGGGGGACGGTTGTGCTTACTGCACTTTGTGTAACACCCACATCATGCTGCACACAGGTTCTTGTGATATGAAACGACAGCAGACTGAAAAGCATGCCAGACGTGAGATGAGAGCTTTAAATTCCCCTGAGAGAGAGCAGGCTGAAGACCCGATTTCATGTCATGAACTCATGTTGCTCTTCCTTCAAACTCATTGCCTCACAGGTTTACCCTCAGCAGTCAGTACCATCTCCCAGCGGACAGCGAGGTATATCCTTGGACTGCAGTACCCAGAGGACATCACTTCTGCCTGCAAGCTGAACCCATACTGTGTTTACATGTACGGGCAGGTGCTGCTTGATGCAGATGGTGGAGAAAAGAGCTGTCATGTGGTGCTTGTGGGTTATTTTGATGAAAAGCAGGTGAAGTATTGCATCCGTATCCTAGATGTCTTCCAGTCTTTGCCTGAAGACTCAGATAGTTCTGTCTCTGCAGCTCTACTCAACATCCTGCAAAGGTTTGAGCTTCCTGCCATCAATCTGGTAGCATTTTACATTGATGATCAGAAAGAAACTTCAGAGAGCGTCGCCCTGCAGATTCAGAAGTTCAACCCAAAGGTGGTTTATCTCGGCGGACTTTACAGCTTACCAGACGCTGCTTGTAATGCTGGTCTAATGACAAGCTCCAGTCAGGTTCAGGAGCTCATTACAAACATTTATAGACACCACTCAACCTGTTCCACCAGTAATGAAAATCTGAAGATGTTGTTTGCAGGTATTGATGGACTACATGAACCCAGCCGTTCTCTTACAGGCAGCTGTGAGGTTTTTTGTGTGCTTCTTCAAAGGATGCTGGGAATGTGGACAGATTTGCTGTCATATTTTACTTCCTGTGATGAGAACAGTAATGAAGTGAAGCACATTTGTTCCCAGTTGAAGAACCCTAAGATGAGGGTCACCTTCATGTTCCTGGATCATGCTCTTGGACCACTCTGTGCTTTCCGGCGACGCCTGCAGCAGTGTGAAGGCTTTCTTCGTGCTGATCTTGAGCAGATTCTTCGAGAAGCAAGTGGCCTCCTGCGATCCTACGCCTCCAGTTTTCTTCGCCCTCAGGCGGCTATGCGTTACCTGAAGGAACGCAATGCAGCTACCCTGGAGAACCCAGCATTCTGTCTTCCTGCCAGTGAGCTCAGTGTGGGTGAGACAGTGGAGGACTTCATTTCTGCACACGAGGAGGAGCTGGAAGACACTCTGAGTGACTTTCAGGATGGGTGTTTAGCGGTCTACAAAACACTGACCGTCTGTATCGCTGACTGTCTTCCTCTGATGGATGGTTCTCTCAGGAGCATGTCTCAGCTCCTCAGCCCAGAAGGAAGGTTAAAGCTCACAGGAAAGAGTGTAGTTGACCTCGCTGTACAGTTTGGCCTCTGTGCCAAATCTGAGGATTCAGCTAAACTCACAGATGAGTTTCTTGAGTACCAGCTAGCTGAGGAGGATGATGAACTGAAAACGCAAAACAAGTTTGATGAAGGACTCCTAGATGCAACTTCAACTCCTTCCCTGGAACTTTACTGGTCCAATGTCCTGAAGAGTTTCTCACCAGCTTCCATCCTCAGGAAACTTGTTCTGAGTATTTTGGCTTTGCCTGGTCCTTCTCTTGAAGCCAAAAAGATCTTTTCTCAGGTATAAACATACAAAAGTAGGAATATGTGATTATTAGAAATAATTTCGGGTATTTTTAAGTATGTTTGAGTCTCCTGCCTTTAGAAGGCAGTGAATGTTTTGCTCATATCTGTAGTGAGTTTTGTCCCATGTGAGTTGTTTTGATTCACACACACAGGTTGTTGAGAATGGTGAGTCTTGTCACTGGGATGATGAAAGTGACACAGATAACACAGAGGGTCTGGATTCATCTAATGTCTCATCTCTGAAGGCCACTGATGTCAGGATCTCACCCACTACAAACAGCAGAAAATGCACAGCAGGTCAGTCTGCAAACTCTGTTTCAATTCAAAAATGGTATGAGTGAACTAATGCAAGTATGATATTGCCGTGTAGTTTAGTTCCTGTCCAGTCAGATCCGGTCAGGTTAACAGCAGTGGTGGGTTAGAGTAATGAGTTAATGCTGTTTTCCAGAGACTATTCTTCACTCAGAGTCTGTGAGGCCGTGTGTGGTGCGTCTGGAGAGGATCAGCTGTCAGAATGGTGGGAATCAAATGTTTTAAGATCAGTTTCAAAGATTTCAGAGTGACTATCAAGTAATGCTGTACATCTCCCTCTCTTCTCCAAACATCTGTGGGTCTGAACTCTCTTCTGATTCTTCCTGTTGATTTTTTGTGTTGTAATGACACTCTGTGTGTGTCTGTGTTAATGGTGATTCTTGCCTTTTGGTTTAGATTGGCACAGTAGAATAATTTAAACTTGAGGGGTGCACATGTCGATTTAACATGTTTTAAATGTTGTCATTTTCCTGCAGAAATAGATTTAAGGAAAAATGGAGCGGGAGATGTCATCTTAAGTAGCAGGTTTCAGAAGGTAATTTTAACTAGATTTGATTAGATAAAATTGCTGTGGCTGAGAAGTAATAATGAACTGTTTTCAGACTTGTTTATAATTTCTGAGTAACTTCATAACATTCAACTGATCGAATCAACTGTTGCAGCTGTTAAATTCTAAAAAAAATGAAAACACCCAGATCACCTGCTGAAACATCTGCATGGCTGATCATCAACTTAATGCTGGTTTTTGGTGTTCCTATCGTGGCTTCTTAAAATACCAGCTTCATCAGAAAGACCATGCTTCATGAAAAAGTTTTGCTGGTGATCGTCATGGCTGTGCTGGTCAGTAGGGTTGAAGATACAAGTTATGTCATTCCTCTAATAAAACACAGACCAGCCACGTCATCACACTAACCGCTCTTGATAAATCTTTCATCTTTCCTTTTCTACATCTTTACTTTGATACCAATGACATCACAGTAGGAGGTGTGTCCCGGGTGACTGTGTATGTTATCAATGTGTGTATGTGTCTGTTGTGGGTGTGTAGGACTCTGTTAGGGGAATTTACAGTTGGGATAGCAGCTTACGACAGAAATCGCAGGCACGTACCGTCTTTCAGGCTGGCATGGGCACTTGGAGCAAACCAGTGAGTCTGGACAAGCACAGGAAGCCCGAAGCGGTACGTACCTGCCCAGGTGGAGGTCATGTGATCTGTGTAGCTGATCGCGGGTCAGCTCTTCAATCTCTCGGTCATGCTCTTTATAGAAGCTTCACGCACAGTCCTGTGGTTTCTTCTTCATTTTGTTTCTTAATGCTGTGTTTCTTCTTTAGCTTTTCTCTGCTGTTACACGTCCAACATTAGCAATTTTGCTTCTGTGGCATACGAGGGCTTTCTTATAGCTCACTTACATTGCGTGCGCTTTCATTTAAACTGATACACTAACGCATGAAGTTTATTTTTTTCCCCAAGACTTACTGCTGCCAAAGCTCTTGGGTGCGAAATTGTGTGTGTAACATCCATATATACCAGAGAATGCTTACTGTTCTGTTTGAGCACCAAACTGACTGTCCAGTCATCACTGATCTGCAAGACGCTACACTGACGTTTTAAATGCTTGTTTCTCTCTGATGAAACCGTTTTAATGTTTAAAGGTGATGAATGAAACGGTTTCATCTGCATCGGGCCCTAAACCTGTGAGGAGAGAACAGCTGTACCAGGTGAATCTTTTAGGTCTGTAATTGTGTTGGAATGATGTGTTATGAGACCGTCTGTAGTGATCAGCACTGACCGTCTGTTTCCTTCTGCAGGATGGGAAGGGTTTCGCTGTCGGGGAGCTGGTGTGGGGAAAAGTAAAGGGCTTGTCATGGTGGCCGGGGCTGGTGGCGGTGTGGGAGGGTAGTACGCGTTCATTGTCCAGGAGGCGCGTGGAATGGTTCGGAGATGCCGCGTTTTCTGAGGTCAGAAGTTACAGAAAGTTCTTGTGAGAAATATTTGCTGTGTCCTTAGAGTTCCCATGACAACACTTGACTAGGTTTTAGTTATATTACAGGTATGAAACTACATGCCAGGTGGTGGCAGGTGGTGTTTGTGGGAGGGGCATTCCTGTAGAAAGTATCTGATTGGGCAAAAATCTGGGGTAGTGTATAGCACAGTCATCAAGAAACGGTACATTTTAAATGCACTAAAGGTTTAATTTTATATTTAATTAACATTTATAGTACAGATGACCTCAAATCTAAAAAGCTGCAATATTTTGAATTGATTTCAGAGGTTTTTAGAAATCCATTTGAAGAGTACTGTATTTCACTGTGGCATGTCTTTCTTGTTGATTGCAGGTTCATACTGCTGAGCTGCTGCCATTTGCAGCATTTCCAAAGTGTTTTTGTAGTAAATCTTACGTAGGCCTGCCAGCTTACAAAGGCGCCATTTATCAAGTCCTGGAGGTAAAGTACACCTCTTTTAAACACTGAAAAAACACGTGGTGTAAATTCTTAATAATTGTTAAATATGCTGCATGCTTTACAGGTAATAAACCCACCATCCCTACTGAAAAGACCAGTTACCAGTGTATCTTTGTCTTATTTGACTTACTTTGTCTTATACTATGTCCCCACCAGGTTCTTTAACAAGCTTGGTTTGCTGGTCAACCAGTTAGACCAGCATTAACCAGTATTGACCAGCGTGGGAACTGGGATTAAGCTGGTCCTTTCTGCAGGGTTAAGAATGACGTCACTGTGACCTCAGGCTTTAAGATTCTGCTTTGTTGTTGTGTCTGTGTGCAGCTGGCAGCTGAACGCTGTGGAATGACTTTCCGCTGCTCAGAGAAAAAGGACGAAATTAAAGTCATGTTGGAATGGGCATTTGGGGGGTTCAAGCCAACGGGTCCTGACGGCTTTCTGCCTTCTGTGGGTGTGTTTATAAAACAACACACTTCTGTGACTAAATAAACTCAACAACTCCCATTTACAATCAGAGCAGAATAATGTTTAACATTAATCCTGACTCAGAGTCACAACAAGCTCTAGTGTGAACAGCCTACAGATCTGGATTAACAACAGTTGTCTTGTGACATCTTACAGACAGCTCTGCCAGCACTAAAGCTGAGTCGTCAGATTCATCTTTGTCTGATTGTCAGCCTTCAGCCATGAGTAAATCCGTCCACATGAACAAACAGTCAGGAACCGCTCAGAAATATAACAGAGGTGAAAGCTTTACTCTGAACTGATCTGTTTGTTACTTCTCCATTATAAGCTTTTGCAGGTGTTTTATCTTTTTGGTGGGAGAACGTGTGTAATTTGTCTTTCAGAACAAATGGTGTATGAGATCACAGTTAAGGGCAAAAATATTGAAAGTGAGTCAGTTGTGTTTTTCTTTTAGATTCATTGTTTGAGATCATTATTGCATTGATTTATAAACTCACAGATGCCGGGCCATCAGCCTGTTCATACCTTCATACTGTATTCACTGTTAACATGATAAATAAACAAACGGTCTGTTCTCGTGACTGTTTTTTCAGGTTTCTGTCTGTCCTGTGGAAGCAGTAACATTGATATTTTCCATCCTCTCTTTAAAGGAGGTCTTTGTTTGAAGTGCAAGGTATGATGGGAATTTCACATGTCTGACATACACCTGTCATGGTTGCCTGCTTTTATCTGCTCATTTTAATGTAATGTGTGTTTGCTGATGTGTAGGAGAACTTCACAGAGACTCTGTACAGCTATGATGACGATGGCTATCAGTCGTACTGCACTGTCTGCTGTGCTGGACTGGAGGTCATTCTCTGTGGAAACGCCAGCTGCTGCAGGTCTGAACTTAAATGTGTGCTCTCCTTCTCTCTCTCTCTCTCTCTCTCTCTCTCTCTCTCTCTCTCTCTCTCTCTCTCTCTCTCTCTCTCTCTCTCTCTCTCTCTCTCTCTCTCTCTCTCTCTCTCTCTCTCTCACACGGAAGGTGATATAATAAAAATGTTTAGTTATGCTGGTTGTGTCTTTACTTCCTGATAGCAATCACTAAGTAAGGTAGTCTAAAATATATTTATATGTTCTGCTGAAGGCGCAGGACCATATATTGTTCATTCAATGATAGGATGTCACACTTGCCTGTCAAACTATGTATTTGAAACATGTTTATGTGTGTTGGAGGAGGCGTGGCTTTGGAGAGCACTCTGAAGGGAGGGATCGTATGCTTTCAGTGCTATTTCTTGCTATTTCTAGCCTCTCTGAAATCACCTGCCATCCCTTTAATGTTCTGAATTGAAATCTCATTGTATGTAGTCTCATGATCTTTTCCTGCTCTCATTCTGTGCAGGTGTTTCTGTAAAGGCTGTCTGAATGTGTTGGTTGGGCCAGGAACGTTTGAGAAGCTGAAGCAGGTGGACCCATGGAGCTGTTACATGTGCCTTCCCTCTAAAAGCTACGGTGTGCTGAAACTGAGACCTGACTGGAGAGTCCGTGTCCAGGAGTATTTTTCTAGTAACGGTTCATTTGAATTTGTGAGTCATGTACTGATTCATCTAAATGATATTTCAGTTCAGTCCAGTCAAGTGTGTGTGTTTCAGAATATTAATTCTTGCATGTGTTTGTTTCTGTTTGTAGGAGCCGCAGAGAGTTTATCCTTCAGTACGAGCTCCTCAGCGTCGTCCAATCAGAGTCATCTCCCTGTTTGATGGGATTGCGACGGGTCTGTGCACTTGTTTTGCATATTTAAATTAAATTCGCAGTGAGGGGAAACTGAAGAAATGGCATTCGTCAGTTGAGTTTGTGAAATTGTAGTGCATTGAGAGATTTGCAGATAAACAAGGCTGATTTGGCTTCTTCTGGCTGCAGGATATCTGGTTTTAAAAGACATGGGTTTTAAGGTGGAGCGCTACATTGCGTCTGAGATCAGTGAAGACTCCATAGCTGTCGGAATGGTTAAACACAGGGGCCGAATTGAATATGTCAAAGACGTGCGAACCATCACAAGGAAACATGTATGTAAAGAGAATGATCACTTTCTTTGGGTTATATATACATCAATCTCACAAGCAGTGTAAACCTTGTAACTGTTTACTTGGTCCTAATGGCTAATCCATATTCCTGGAGGTCCACAGTTGTCCACACGTCTATATGAATGCAACAATGAGAAAATTAGGACTGTGAGGAACTGTGAGAAGATCTTTGAAAGTTCTTTCTCTTCCCCGCATCATTTTGTAGCTGGCCGAGTGGGGTCCATTTGACCTCCTGATTGGTGGAATTCCATGTAATGACCTGCCCATGGTGAATCCAGCTAGAAAAGGTCTCTTTGTTAAGACAACAAGCTACCAATGACATCACATTGATAAAACATTTTAAGCATGTTTTTAATAAGCATTTATGTGTGTCTGAATATATTACAGATGTTCTGATTTAGCTGTAGCGTTTAATTCAATAACTTGTCACTGATCATTTAAATGTCATTATTTGGCAGTAAAAACTGGATGTTTTTCTTTGCCTGTCCTCTCTCAGAGGGCATTGGTCGGCTGTTTTTCGAGTATTACCGCATGTTAACTATGATGAGGCCGAGAGAGGATGACAGTCGACCGTTTTTCTGGCTCTTTGACAATGTGGCAACCATGAGCGCTCATGATAAGGCAGATATCTGCCGTTTCTTGGAGGTAAAAAATAGTATTTCTCAATAAAAGTGTTTCCTCACCCACTGCACTCAGTGTGGCCTGTGTTTAGTGGTGATTGTTGATGATTGTTGTGTATGTGTTTCCAGTGTAATCCAGTGATGATAGACACAGTGAAAGTGAACCCAGCCCACAGAGTGCAGTACTTCTGGGGCAATCTGCCTGGAATGAGCTGGTACACAATCACACATGCATACCAATATACTGAGATATATACTGATAATATAGTATGCATACAAGCCTAACTGAGAATGGAAATATATTTGTGTGTTTTCAGTCTACTTGCTTCTGTCAGTGATAACACAGACCTGCAGGACTGCCAGGAGATCGAACGCACTGCAATGGTAAAACAAACATTCAACAGCTTTATTGTTCCTGTTTGATTGATGGAAAAATTTCCAGGAAAACACAGTTTTGTTTTGGGATGTCAGTTAGTTGGTTTCAGTCATCAGAAGCTGACATTTCTGCCGGTATAATGATGCAGATGTCTACGGTGTGCTGCATTATCACAGTGCGCCTTTAGTTGACATGAACCAATGCATGTCTGCAGAGAACCGCGGTCACCCATTTAACAACAATAAAAGTAACCAGACTAATCATGCATTAGTCAGCTGATTGGTCCATGTTAGTAGACATTCTCATAATGTTGCAGCTTCAAAGTTTCCAGTGTCTTTGTAGGAGTGCTAGAAATGAAGCTAAATCAAGGTAGTTAGATGTTCAGTGGGAGAAAATGTAATTAGTTTTAACATTCTAACATTTTAATTTTAGTTGAACAAAGTTTGTCTTGTCACTAAGTGCATCTCCATTAAACAGGGGGAGATGGGACCTCTGTCAGTCGTCATGAACAGGAGAGAGGATTCTCACTGGTGCAGGAAAGTGGAAAGGTCAGTCCCTCAGACGCTCACTTGATTTCAAATTCAACTAAAGACTGGGCAAGAAAAATGCTGCTGTTACTAACAACAGATACAATGGGATTTGTTTTGTTGCTGTCAGTGTTTCCTGCTCTATTGTTTGTGTTTTTTAAATGATTGATGCTTTATATCTGTCATAAGGCACTATTTCTTTCTATTCTTACAGAATAATTGACTCCCTGAAGCATTTCTCAGAAGTGGGTAATGTGCGGCAGAGGCAGAAGGCTCTGGGGCACTCCTGGAGTGTGCCGGTCATTCGACATCTCTTTGCCCCTCTGAAGAATTATTTTGCTTGCGAGTAAAATCAGTAAATCCAGACTCATGTCCAGGCAGTGCTGGCAGAGGAGGACCAGATAAAGAACCGTCCACCCACAGTTCATAGACAATCTCACAGAAATGAATTGGAATAGTTTTTTAAGGTTTCTGCAGACTCACGGAATGTGCTGTCTGCAACATTATATTTGTTACATTTTAATCTGATTAATCTTTTAATTTAGATCATAAGTACTGTAGTTTTTATCATGTGTACTTTTAAACTGATTTAAACCTGAAGAGGGCCACATGAAAGTCCACCCACTACCTCTGTGCTGTTCTGTGATTGGTTTATTGTCTCCGTATGCATATTTATAATTAAATGTATAAGTTAATATTGATTCTACTTAGTTAGATCTAGTGTAGTATTTGTAATAGAAGGTTTTAATCTTAAGTTTCTTAAAATCTTATTTTGGAATGTCAACATTTTAAATATAGCAAATATGTCTGTTTTTTAAAATGGTCAATGATAAAGTGTTGTTTTATAATACAGAATGTGAGAACCGTGTCAACTGTGACTAAGTCAACATTGGTTGTCTTTTTAACTGAAGATTAACCTGTGTGAACTCCAGGAACTCAAGCACAGAACGTCTGTCATTTCAATCAAAACCTTCAGCTGTTGACAGATACGAGTGTGCTGACACTCCTGGCTTTTAGCACTGCCTTCCATAAAATCTTCATTGTAGTTTTAACACAAACTTGTGTGGCTCTGCAGCATTTTTGGACAACTTGATGCAGTGTAAGGGCTTCAATTCTAGACGTGTCTCTACAGGTTAACATTTGTATGTATGAGAAATTGTAACTGGTTTTAAATGGCATGATTTTTTGATTACAGTAAAGGGAATTCTTTTGACTTTGTTTTATGTAAGCATCTATGTTGTCATGACCCTGAGGTAAAGTCTTAGAATACATTTGGATAAAATGGGATGGAAAGCTGTCAGTGGACCTGCTTTGTCTTTAATAGAGATGTTATCTCTGTAGTTTATCAGCATGGATTTTTGTAAGTTTGGTTAGCATTGGTCAGTGTATGGTTTGAGAAAAACAACATCTCATGTATTTGTGTCTTGATGTCTGTTAGATGTTTAACTCTTGTAGCAGAGCTTTAGAAATTCTCAGTAAGAACCATGTTGATATTTCATGTTTTTTTTGTAAATGTTGGTTTGTGTATGTGTGCAGTATTGTACCTCTGAAGAAAACTCCCTCAGGTCTTTATAACAGCAGCAGGCCTCAGTGAATTGTGGTTTTTAAAATCATGTTATATCATGTTACATGTCACACACTTCTGTTAAATGGGTCATTCCAAACCCTTGGTGCTGTCTGGTGCTAACTAATGCTAACTGTTTCTGTTTTGATTGCCTGCCTTTATTATTGTATGTTTGTACTAACATAAGTCAAGAAGAATAAATTGTACTAACCCTTTAAATGTCTTAATGTGTGAATTTGTTTTATCAATCAGCTAAGCACTCAGTTCTAAAGATGCTTTATCTCCTTGCTTTGACTTAATATTGTTATTAGATACAGTACATGCGTTATGTACAATGCCTTCTCACCTGCTGGATTTATGGTGTTTTTTTATCAGTTGGTTGATAACTTATTTTGATAGTTAAGACTAATTATTGAACGCAAATAAATGTTACTGAAATTGTCTCGACCTGATTTACTCATGTCATGTTATTTAAATTGCTAATAGTTGCTAGAACAAAACTATAAAGTTTTATTCTTAAAATAATTGTATAGCAACACACTGCAGCAATGCAGGAGATAAATGCATATTTAACAAGTATTTTGAGTGTGACCCAGACTTGCAGGTGTTTAATGTATTCTGTGCCCAGAATCAGGGCAGGAGACAAGCTCACCTTCAGCTTCACCATCACAGGTGAGAAGAACATCTTCTGTTCTTCTCTTCAGTGCGGGTGTGGGGTGAAGAATTGTCATTTACTCTGTAGGGTGATTGACTTTTTCAGGAAATGCATTTTTGTATATTTTTGCTTGTGTTATTATATGTTGCGTTTATTTAATATACTGTATATAGATTTTTGGTGTTAGTTTAAAAGCTTGTATTTAACTTTACAGTGGACATGCATTTCTTTGACATTTGCTTCAGTGAAATTATAAATATTAATGTTTCAGGCTCATTTTAGGTAATTGTTTTCACACACTTTTAACCCTTTGTATGTGAATATTTTAATAAATTAATTTAATAATATAAAAATGTTGACCGTGAAGGATTGATCCTCACTGAAAGAATATGTTTGTGTTGGCCGGCAGGTGGTGCTGTTACATTCGTATTTTCAAATCTCTTGATGTTTCAATTTCATTCAAGCTGTTTTTGACGCAAATTCTGTTTCAATTCAATGAATATAACAGTCAGGTCAATATTACTTAAAGAGATATTAATGTGTTCTGCAACAAAAAACACATAGTCAGACCTTAAAGATGAATTTAATGTGTGACACGAAGCTGCTGCTTTCAGTCTGCTCTCTTAATTCTTCCCTTCTCTCTTTAATTCTACCTCTTTAAACCTCTCTCATCTACACACAGCATCTGGTTGTTCTCTCGGTCTGTCGTGTCTTTATTGGATTTATTCTATAATAATATTGGACATTATTCAGATGAGCTCTCACATGTTCTGAGCATCTCACAGTCTCCTACAGGCTGGACTCATCCAGCACACAGAGCTGATCTCCTCTGCTGAGCTCCATCTGTAAAGTCACATCACTGTGACATCCAGGCTGCCTGGTTTAATGTTTACAACATTTACTGGTTTATTAAATACCCAAGTCTAAAAAGATACAGGAAAGATGTGTTACATCTACAATAGATTGATTTTCTCTTGGTAAATCATGTGTTAAAATCATCATAGCTGTGAAAAGGTTTTATTTTGCACTTTCCTAATGTAATACCTGTTTGTTTTCATGTCAGCATGTACTGACACGGACTTCATAGGTTTGTGCAAAATCTGATCTCAGCATGATCTGGGAATGTTCCAAAGAGCAGCTTGTGTCCTTCAGTGGAAACTACAACATCTGACCTGTTGTACGTAACCATCGTTACGTACAACAGACCAACAGTTACGTACCAAAGACGTAAACATCAATAAGTTCAATATCACAGATTTTCTTATTCTACATAATCTTGTTAATTTCAAAAGTGTAAAAAAATTAAAGTTTTTGAGGTTTTCAAAGGTCAATCCAGCTGTTGAAAAGAAAGAATCACATTAACATTAATGAGGATTTGTGACTGATTCATTAAGTGAATCAGGAATGCTGGGCAACAGTTTTCAGAGTGTTTCAGCATTAAGAACAAGATCATTCTTTAAGATGCTGTAAATGTTTTCAAATGCTTTTCATGGAGAAGTGTACTGCTTGTGAAATTTAAACCACATTAACGGTCAGAAATGCAACAAAAGTAAACTTTTATTGTCATGTTGGAAAAAATCTGTTGATGTACAGATTAAGATATCTGAATCTGAAAGCTGACTCACATTTTCTTTCTCAGTTTTTTTCAGTTTTCCATTTACCCTCCTTATTACATCATGCATTTACAAACAAACAACTCCTGAGTTGCTCAACTAAAACTGAATCCCATGAATATTTCATATATACTCTTGTAGTAGTTAGCTGTATGAACGAGATGAGCTGAGATGATGAAATTATTGTCATATTCATTCCTCATGTAATTTGAGTGTAATAAGAAATCAGATTTTGTGATGAAGTCAGACATGATTAATAATTCATCTATAAGCAAACTCTGCTCAGGACATCTCCACACATCTGTTCACTTTAGAACTTAAGAAAACAGCAAACAGAGAAAGAACAAAGTTTTCTTAATTCCAAGAAAACAGGTTCTAAGAATTAAAAAAATTGTTTGCTAAATACAATTTCTATTGTTTTCAATTTCGTTTTAAGTTCATTTAGTTTTAAGATTAAACAAAGGGTTCTGGAGTATTTTGAAGCATTTCATTTCTCTGTCTGAATGGAAAGGTTTGGAAATGGAGATCTTGGCTTCACATCAAAACTTCTGTCAAATGGAATGGAATTTTGTTTAGCTGAACAATATATAGGAGGTCAAATTATGTTCTGATCTATTGCAAGGCTTTTCCTTGTTAATGTCTCTGTCAAATACTCTGTGATATTTAAGGCTCATCGTTTTGTCAGAAATCATATTTACAGTTGTTTGTTATTGATTATTGGTCATTTTTAGTTGATCAGCTTCAGGAGTGGTTTCCATTGGTCTGTTGTGACCTTTCACCTTTACTCGCTCTTAATGTGACTCCAGTTCCATCCACACACTCATACTCACATAAACACTCACACACACACATGCATGTAAAAAGATGAAGATCAGAGGTTGTAACCCCGCCCTTCACTCCGCCCACATCTGGAGTTAGTGCGTTTTCCATATATTACACATGAAATTACACAGAGGTTCACAGTTATTTTACAAAAGATAAGATGCCTGAAGCAACTAAAAATGTTCTACCAGGCATTTTTGCTCATTACAAAATCACATCCTTTTCACTCAACCCAACACCCAACAATATCCTGTTCACAGGTGAATACACAATAACCCAAACCTTCATTCATGTACTGTACCCCCCACCCCCCCACGACTCCCAATGACGAGAAGAAGGAAAAATTTCTTGACGAAATCCTTAAGAATCCAAGAAGTTCTTTTACTTCCACAGCAAATAACTTTAATTTGGTCTCTCTGTGTCGTGTCTGTTAAATTCAAGTCTTTCCAGAGAACGGAACAGAACTGTGCACTCCAGTGTGACAGTTAGCAAATCTGTTAGCAGTAGTGCAGGTGAAGCTGACACACTCTCACCAGCGACTCGTGGGCCCGTGACGTAGAGACGTGTTCTCTGATAATCCACAAATACACAGTGTTGTGTTTCCCCAGCAGATATTTCAGTGTGATTTGTTTGTGTGTACAGAAGTGTTCAGATCTTTCCTGCATTGGTAACATTAAGCCCTGCTAATGGAATAAGGCATATGATGCAGATTACAAAGAACTCCTATTTTGTCCTGCTGATCATAGATGTTGTTGTTAATTTCTGCTGTTTTCGTCCTTGCAATGAAGGGTTTAAAAAAGAACGTCTGATCACTGTATCTGCTCTACAGAGGGATGTCATGGGTCTTTGCCCCCTTTCACATTCACAGAAATGTTACAATCTCTTCGTCCTGTCTGCATTAGTTCAGCATTCTGATTCTAGTCACAATGTGTCTGAGAAACCGTGATGTCACAGATGAATGATTTCTTGAGTTGTGTGCAAAATATAAAGAGAAATTTATTTGACATGTCAACCTATTTCAGAATTTAGTTCACCAACTTCTTAGCTCCTAATGAAGTGGAATACAAATCTAAACATTCCTCTAAGAGCTTACATGTCTTTCTAATCTCAAACATTCATATTGTTTTCTGATTCCTGTTTTAAAAGTTCAACAGGTCAAATCATCATCTTAGACTCAATGAAGCACAAACATCTCCAGTAAATCCAATCATGTTTTTGTGTGTAGGACACTTGAAATGCCGTCATGTGTTCAGTCAGTTAATGATGGCTGATTTAATTGAATTCCAACATTACAGATCAGAATATTCACTCTGTCCTGGTCACTCAGTATTTAACTTCACAGAATCTAAACTCACAACCCAATGTTGTCTCTATGTCAGGAGATAAGTTTTACTGTTTTACAGGAGACAGTAAACAGCTTCATTTGAATACCATATATTCAGTTATAAGGGCATGAGTTATTTGTGCAATGCTATGAAATATTTCCATTAAAAATCAACAGGTAAACAGATCTGAAATAGAAAGTGAGAGAGAAAAATAAACAATAAATAACAGCAAAAATGTTGCGCCTACAAACCAGAACAGACATTTATTCACACAGATTTATATTTTCAGTCAGCTCCCCTTTTAGCTATAATACTTTTGAATGAACATGTAAAGGAAAACATTTGTTTTCACTGTTTCTCTGTTGCTTGATTACACATTTTTTGCCTGATGGGGCCACAGGACAGATTCAGCCCAACAATTAGCATAAATTGTGGAAACTTTCTCTCAACTTCTGTTCATGATTATTCCTAGAGGTTTACGCTGGTCTCTTGGCACACATTCTTAAAAATAGTTTAATCTCAAGTTTGTTTACCCTTAAAGTTAAGCTCGTATACATGCACGTTGAGTTTTTCTAAAACTGTCCTTTAAATAATACAAATTACTCTGCCAAGAATTCAGCTCTTCTCAAGTCTTAAGTCAATAATATTTTGGCAAATCCTTGCTTTCATACCCATCAAGGCCCTTGTAAAAACAGGTACTGAGCCAAATGGTGTGTCTGTTGGGATCTATTATAAGATGCTGTTTGATATTGCCTTCATACATTCACAATGAAATTCCAGTTTGATTGATTTCTGAACTGCTAGATTTGTCATGTTATGCTAATGTACCCCAACCGAAAACATGTTTCTTTAAACCTGTTTGAGCTGATTGACCAAAACATTTTAGTGTAGAGGCCATTGCCCCTTTAAGATGCTTATTCGATGACATCCACTCTTTTAAAGCATCTTAAACTGAATTAAAGACCACAACATCTCAGATGAATAAAGTTCATCTGTGCCTCCATTTTTAAAGATCTCCTATTCCCTCCCTCTTGCCATCCGCCTGCCAATCAGAGAAGAGAAAGAATGAAAGAATCTCAATATGAATGCACACTCATCTTCATTACATCACACAGTAAGGCTCACGGGGCAGTTGAGGTGGAGTTCTACAGCAGGAAGGCAGGTGGGCCAGCAGGCCCTTCTTCAGATCTTTGTTGAGGAGAAAGCATATGATGGGGTTCACGCCTGCCTGGGCGAAACTCATCCACACTGTGGTGGAAAGATAGCGATGTGGGATGGTGCATGCCTTCACAAAGACCCGCCAGTAACAGGCCACAATGTACGGAGACCAGAGCACCAGAAAAAACAAGGTGATGACGTAAAACATCCTGCCAAGCTGCTTCTCAGCCTTAAACTCCTCCATGCCCAGCAGACGTCTGTTCTGGTTGTGCAAGTTCTGCCTGATGCCCAGTAAAGTGGGAGGCATTGGGCCGCGGCCGAACCCTGCTATCCAGTTCGCAGCTGCCTGGCCTGTGGCTCCAGGCCCGTGAAAGGTCCAGTTCTGGCTGATGGCTGGAACCATCTGGATCGGCTTCATCTTTCGGTGCTTGTATTCAAACAGCAGAAGCTTCATGTAGACCACATGAGTGGCCAGGATTAACACAGCCAGCATCAACATAAACCCTAAGGTATCATTGGCTTTGAAGTAGCGATGTTCGAAGATGCACTGGTCCTCCTCACGGATAAACTTGTAGGTGCCTACGTCAAAGACGGGTGGGAAGGCCATGGCCACAGACAAAGTCCAGACCATACACACCACAGCAACACAGGTCCAGAAGGTCATCCGCTTTGAGTAGAACCGGTGGTGGGCAATGGCCATGTAACGTGTGACACTAATGCAGAACAGCATGAAGGCAGCATGGAAGCAGAAAAGCACAGCCATGAAGGCCACCACCTTGCAGCTGAGCACGCTGTACGTCCAGGCTGAGCCGTTCTTGATGGACACCAGTACGAAGGGAAAACAGACTGCAGAGCGAATGGTGTCGGCAAGGCAGAGGTCCAGAAGGAAGTAATAAGGGGCTTTGTGAAGGGCTCTGTCCTTTAACACCAGCAGAGACACCACTAAATTACCCACCAGGCTGATGCAGATGATCAACCCCAGAAGAACAAGTTTAATGTAGGTGGAAACAGCAGAAGAGGTCACTCCACCCATCATGCCACCTGTAGTAGACATGACAGCTGCCAAAGGGTTTCCAGGCCCATCGCTGCTGCCGTTTCCGTTGGCCATCCCTTTTGCTGCTCTGATGGCACGTCCCTTCCTCCCCCGAAACCGACGCCTCCTTTACCCCCACCTCCTCCACTCCGCCTCCTCCGGCTGAGCTGGCGTCCGTCCTCGTGGTTGCCTGTCGTTGTTGTCTCAGGTGGAATAAGAGAAGCTGGGTTTGCATTGCCCCATTTTGCTCGGTTTGGAGCTGCCCCCTCTGCTGGCCTTCACCTCTGTGGATGAAGAACAGAACATTTACTGTCTTTCCTCTCATGAAACGTTGTTGATGTGTACAGGCTACAAACAGTGTGACCGCTGTCATTCGGGGAAAGATTTGCACGTTTGTAAATGCCTGGAGAAAAATCTGAGGTGCTATTGGTTCTTGATTAAAACGCTTTTTTTTAAACCACTGCAGTTTTTCTAACAGTGCTGCTTTCTCACAAATTAAACAGATGTAAATAAGCAATGAGCAGAGTGTTTATGTGAACAAAAAACACATTACACAGCAAGAAACAGATTACTGGTCCTGGATAAACATACTTTTCAATTATAGAACATGTTGCAGTCTGAAGAAACGTGTTTGCAAATGTTTGACTTTAAGGGAAAGTGTTGTTGTAGTTTTCATGTTCTCCATTAATCTGAGATTAATACGTGGCTGTCAATTGTACAGATCAGCCAATCAGAACACAGCGTTTCAAACTGACGCGACGCAGGCGACTTCACGCCCCCTTCAGAACGCGTCGCGTCAGTCTCTGGACTGCAGGTAAGACAATGTCTTATATACTGTCATATAAACTGTTTTATAAACTTATATTTGTGGACAAGCTTTGGATAAGTGTGTCGTGTCGTTCTGCTGCTGGATCGCGGTGTGAATGTGAGTTGAAGTCCAGCGTGTAAACGTTGTGAAACGTTGTGAAACGTTGTGAACGCGTTTGTATTGAGTTGTCGTCGGTTCAGTAATAAATGACTCTTATGAAGCGAGTCTTACACTGAAGCAGAGGCGGGTCGTGTAGGATGAACGTGTTTCAGTAAATGAAGAAATGGCTTACAGATCACACTATATAAACAGCGACGTCTGCTCCTGGATCAGTGATGGGCAGGGCTGGAGTAAAGCATCTGCTGTAGCAGTCTGCAGTGCTGAGCAGGTCAGCTGCTTCACCACACGATGGACATGCATGCCAGCGACTACTCTTTCCTGGCACTTATTGTTGCTAGGTTACAATACATCACTTCCTGTGTTAAGAATGGGCATGTGGAGGGGTATTTATCTGTTGAAGTCATTCAGATGATGGCATGTACAGTATTAGCCTCCCCTGCTGCTATAATACAGCCCACTATCACTATCCAACTCTGTCAACTCATTGACCCATGAGTTATGTGTATGTTTACCTGCTGTGCACTTAAAGAGTCATCTGATCCGCTAACACAGCTTCACTTCACAGATGACAATCTCACTTGAGCATCAACAGGAGACAGAACTGCGTCCCCCATTGTTTCAGAGCAGAAACACTAATTCACTCGTGTCACAGCAATTACAGCTGCTTGTTGCTAGGTTACAGGGTCCTTCTGCTGTGTGCCGACTGTGTCTTTGAAAGACTGAATGCAACTCAGGTTAACCTGTTGTAATCGTTTACAAAAATGAGGATTTACAGAATGTGTCCCTCAGGTAGGTAGGGTGAATTTAAGGGCCTGCTTCTGGAATGGGTCGAGTACTGACATTACTGTAGTTCACAGGCCAAAGCTTTCATTCTGCATGTTTCATAAATTTGTAGCACAGTTTTGTTTCTCACTTTCCTACACTACATGTTTATGCATAGTTTGCTCCGTGAAAGAAAGTGCTACACAAATATGGACTTTTGTTGGATGTCAGAACTGGTCATTCGTGTCACAAGTGAAAGTTCACCTGGATTCATTTGCAGGGTGGCTGAAAAAGTTTCATACACCCTCACCCTGTACTTCAGTCTTCCCAACCCCTGTAAAGCCTCTGATAGTAGTAATTCAGATCTCTGCTGTATCAAATACTGGCTATTGCATACATGCTGGCCTTTTCTCCAACCTGTAATTGAATGAAATGTGTCCGTACATTAGATGTGTTATGTCTTATTCAAATCATTATGATGATTCTGTAATATCTGGCTGCATATATATATATATATAAATATATGTGGCATTAACAGAGGGCCTTCGATCTCTCGGGGAGGAGTCAGATGGAGGGAGCTGGTTGAGGCTGGCTAGCAACAGCGCTGAATCTCTCTGTAATGTGGGAGGAGGAGACGCAGCGTTCACCAACCAAACGAGCCGGAGTCGATCACTCTCCACCTGATACGACACAACACGGTGTGATCCAGCTTTCATCAAGCGCCACAATAATACATTCATCGTCTCCTGACGAGGAGCTTTCTCGTCTGTCTTCCTCTAAGCACACGACTGAAATGAAAACCGTGATATTTAAGATGTATTGATCTGTTGGCGACTGTCCCGTTTGGGCACCGGCAGAGCGCACACGACAGACACGGGTGCGCTGTCCACATCTTCCGGGTGTCGTTTAATCTTGGTGGATGTTCCTCCTGATCAGTGTGTGCTGAATGCGTTTTACTGGCTGTCATGAAGAGCTGCAGCTTTCATTCTGTCGGCCCTGTTCCGTTTGTGTGCGCGCATGTGTGCGTGAACGCGCGCGTTTGCGTGAGGGACAATGAATTAACAAGTGCATGAAACAGGCCTGTGATTCACTCAGTACGTGAGGGGGGGCATGAGTGCATTGCTTTTAATGATTGCTCGATAGCATTCGTATGCCTCAAAATATAGTCAATTATTATCCGGCAACATAAACGTCAAAGTGCAGAAGAGTCATGAATGTTTTGCAGCCCTTACCTACAATTCTCCGTCCTCCTCCAGACAATGAGTCGTGTGTCGACTGGAGGCCTTCCTGGAGCTCGTTGCGATTATAAATTAATAAATAAGTACAAACACAAAAAATGTGGAAATGTTTTCGACCCAATACAACACGTTAAAGGGATCGCGCATGAATCCAAAAGGTGATCCAGTATGAACCTCGACGTCCTTTACGAACAACAGAGAATGAAAATAATTAATTAATAAGGGAACAGTCACGTCTGGAAAACACAATCAGACCTGAAAGTCTGTCGTCTAATCTTACGCCAGAAGCTGTAGTGCATAAATACAGAAAAACAAAAAATATCGTTTCCTCTTTTTTCGTGTGCATGTCATGTCTTCGAGTTTTCCATAAAGCTAGGCCAAGCCTTATCAGTTTATTCCACTCCACCGAGACTCCGGATGCACTTTAATAGCAGGATGCCTCTATTTAAGCTCTGTTTTGTGGCGCCGTTTCAGCATCAGCATCATTATTTGTAATGAACGGCCGCCGCTCGCTGCTGAGCTCCCGGACGAGACGCGTCTTCACAATCTTCATTTTCCTGCTGAAATCTCGACTGAAGCCAAAGACGTTTTCTCCCACGCCACAGCGACACTCGTCTGATCTTCGGGAATAAATCCGAGTGATCAAGCATCATTCCGCGGTACATCCGGAGGCATCAGCGCCGTGCTGTCACACGGTACGCGGTGCATGTAAGCGCCCTACATATTTAAACCGTGCGAGCCCGGTGCAGTCTGCGATGCGAGGCGCAAAAGACGGATGAGACGAGGCAGTCAGACCCGACCCTTTGCTCGGGATTTCTCCATGACTGTCAGTATTCCGGTGCCATCGCTGAATTAAGACCATCAACGATAAACCAACGAAACGACACGGTTCCTCCGGAAAGAGCGGCGCCCGTCTCTGCGCTCGCCCTCAGTCATCGCCGGATCGGATCCCTCCGGAAACGTCTCGGCATTCTTCGGCAGGATCATTCATGCTCTTCTGCTCAGTGCTGTGAGATGAGCTTTAAATGTGAAGAATAATCCAGACAGACGTGAGGCTGTTAAACTGCGAGTAAATGTTCTTCAGATGTACGTACAGTTCAGTCATCAGTCGTCAGGAGTGAACTTTACATGTTGCGTGTGTTTGTGGATGTTGTACACCAGCTCTCTCTCTCTCTCTCTCTCTCTCTCTCTCTCTCTCTCTCTCTCCCTCTCACTGTCTCTCTCTCTCTTTCTCCCTCTGTCTCTCTCTCTCTCTCACTCTCACTGTCTCTCTCTCTCTCTCTCTCTCTCTCTCTCTCTCTCTCTCTCTCTCTCTCTCTCTCTCTCTCTCTCTCTCTCTCTCTCTCTCTCTCTGTCTCTCTCTCTCTCTCTCTCTCTCTCTCTCTCTCTCTCTCTCTCTCTCTCTCACTGTCTCTCTCTCTCTTTCTCTCTGTCTCTCTCTCTCTCTCTCTCTCACTGTCTCTCTCTCTCTCTCTCTCACTGTCTCTCTCTCTGTCTCTGTCTCTCTCTCTCTCTCTCTCTCTCACTGTCTCTCTCTGTCTCTCTCTCCCAGTCTCTCTCTCTCTCTCACTGTCTCTCTCTCTGTCTCTCTCTCTCTCGTCTCTCTCTCTGTCTCTCTCTCTCTCTCTGTCTCTCTCTCTGTCTCTCTCTCCCAGTCTCTCTCTCTCTCTCACTGTCTCTCTCTCTGTCTCTCTCTCTCTCAGTCTCTCTCTCTGTCTCTCTCTCCCAGTCTCTCTCTCTCTCTCTCTCTCTCTCTCTCTCTCTCTCTCTCTCTCTCTCTCTGTGTGTGTGTCTCTCTCTCTCTGTCTCTCTCTCTCTCTCACACACACTCTCACTGTCTCTCTTTCTCTCTGTCTCTGTCTCTCTCTCTCTCTCTCTTGTCTCTCTCTCTCTCTCTCTCTCTCTCTCTCTCTCTCTCTCTCTGTGTCTCTCTCTCTCTCTCTCCCTCTCTGTCTCTCTCTCTCTCTGTCTCTCTCTCCCTCTCTGTCTCTCTCTCTCAGTCTCTCTGTGTCTCTCTCTCTCTCTCTGTGTCTCTCTCTCTCTGTCTCTCTCTCTCTCTCTCTCTGTCTCTCTCTCTCTCTGTGTCTCTCTCTCTCTCTCTCTCCTCTCTGTCTCTCTCTCTCTCTGTCTCTCTCTCTCTCTGTCTCTCTCTCTCAGTCTCTCTGTGTCTCTCTCTCTCTGTGTCTCTCTCTCTCTCTCTCTCTCTCTCTCTCTCTCTCTGTCTCTCTCTCTCTAAAAGGTGCGTGACACCGCGATCCGCTGCGGGTTCTCACGCCTGATGAACCGCAGCAGAACCGCAGCAGAACCGCAGATGGTCTTACTGACGACCTTCATAATAAAAGTGTTATAATAGACGGCAGTAATCTGTGACTCTGTAGGTCTAGTAAAATACTGACATTTGTCAAAAGATTCTTTCCCTTCCCATCAGTAAGATGGTTTTCGCTGAGCTCACTGGACTACAGCACATTCTCTTAAATGTTGTTGATCATTTGATTTCATGTAATAATCATCATCATTATTTATGTTAAACAGTGTTAAACAGTGTTAAACAGTGTTAAACAGTGTTAAACAATGTTAAACAGTGTTAAACAGTGTTAAACAGTGTTTGGTTTACTCATCTAATTGCTTGACAAAAGTTACTGAACACCGGATAAGATTCTGTGTTCAGTGGCGCCTCCTCGTGGACAGACTGTAACACGACTGACTCGACTGCAGGCACCAATGCGCTGTAAAAAAAGTTGCTGCATTAATTTTTCATGTTTAATCAACTTGGCTATACAAGTTTCAACTTAATATTTTAAATCCTGACTGGTATAACTTAAAAAAAGGTTAAGCAATTTTCCAACTATTTCTTATAAGTTACTTTAACTCCACACTAGTCAAGATAACAAAAGTAATAACCAAATTGATTTTAAAAAATTTAAGGCAGCAAAGTTTTTTTTACAGTGCAGTATTTTATGAAATTCTACATCCCAGTCTGTGTATTTAACACCATCACACACAAGACGCCCCGCACAGATGACATGATTGACAGGGCAGGAATGTATCTGAAAGTCCAAATTGAATTCTGCTCTTCATCATCCAGGGTTCTTTAATAAAACTACGATCTCACATGTCTGATTGTACAAATGTACTTAAGAAATATAACATTAAAATGATGATTTTGCTACAATTTTTGCTTCAACATGTTAAACGTCTAATCAATTCTAATAATTTTCATTTAAGTTTTGCAACTTATAAAGCATTAAAATATATATTTAAATAACGTGACAAATGTAAATTATATTATTGAACTTTAATTTTCATTTTGCACCAAATGTTACACATATTGTATTGAAAATGTAAATGTTAATAGAGAAATGCATAGCCATTTTGCCTATTCTATTATGATTTGAATACTGTTATCCATACACTTCCATAGTGGCAGTGGAAATTACATCAAAACATTCACTGTTCTTTCATGCTTCTATCTGTTAGGCCTGTAGGGGAAGTCCAGATATCGAAATATATTACACACATTTAGTAACACAATGTGTGCATGTATCTTGCAGTGACAAAATAACATTACTGGACTCTAGACTAAGGGTCTATCTGTAGATATTACTGGGATACAATGGTTGTTGAGTGAACAGCGCACACAGATGAAAATAGCAACATACTGTGGAGGAAAAACTAGAGATGAAGATACACAAACAAACTATCAAACGGACTCAGATTCCCGTCATTATCAGAGAATGACATTATTATATATGATGACATTTCGATCATAATCTGATGTCACATGAACATCACACGCCATGATTTCTTACATTTTAATAGACCAAAATCTGTCGTGCAGAAAGTCATCAGTATTTTTGGTGAATTTTTCCAGAGAAAGACTGTAAAATTTGACAGGCATATATATGATACCTATAGATAAGGTGATATCTATCTTTAGGGTGTTTTAATTCTGCAGAAGAGAATTTGAATTTAGAACCTTAATGTCAAACAGCCGGATGAAATTTGAGCGTATTGTCCTTAACAAAACACACGACTACTGTGTGCTGTAGACCCCATTCATTCCAACTGTGAGGAAAAGCCATGTAGAGCTGAATAACTGCTGCGGCCATGCTCTCCACACACACACCACACACACAGACACCGAACACACACACCGCACGCATTCACACACACAGAGACACACACACAGAAACATGAACAAACAATACATTTTAATACATACATTGTCACAAGTGTACATCACATTATTAATAATTAAAAATCAGTGTACAAATACACAAGAGTGTCCTCTAGAAGAACAGGAAGTGCTCAAACAGCATTTCCTGTCACTCATCACACACATCAGTGAAAACTGAGCAACTACTGTCACTGCAGCTCTTCCCGATTGAAAGGGTGGAACCGCTGACAAGAACAAACCGCCCTGTTGAGCTGATAGACTCAGCGTGTCACAGGCTGTTCTGTGAGTCTATCCATCCTGTTCATTCTGCAAACACAAAATGAAGAGACATCTTCTGCTGCAGTCAGTGCCAAAAGCATGCAGCTGCTGAGTGTTGCTCTTGACCTGAGATCAGCAGTAACACATCTCTGGGGCATTGCATCTGTCCTTTGACAGCTTGTTTCCTCTTTCAGAAACAAAGATTCTTAGTCACTTGAGTGAGACTGAAAGATTTTCTGAAAGATTTTCTCTTACCACACATCTGCCTCCCAGCAGCTCCATCAGACGTTCTCCTGGCTGCTGAGGAGAGAACCGGGCGCGCTTTGGCTTTTCTTTTGCTCATCTCTCAGTCAGATGGGCCCTTAGATCCCGGCACTCCACACCAGGGGCCCACGCTCTGCTCACAGGGTCCACAGTACCTGAGGACTTTTTGGGGCGAGTGTATGGTGAGAAGAACTGTTGCTACCCTGTTCTCAGATCAGATGTAAATGTAGCACAGCAGAAGAGAACAGGAAGAAAACCACTGTGCAGATCTGAACTGAGATTATTCAACTTCTCAAAATGAAGTTAGACCAGATCATGAATGATCATGACTTATATATTAAAATTGTGCTAATATGCAGTTCAGTTTGTGATCGAATCCTTCAAATGACTATTTCATTGTTACATTGATTGAGTGAAATTAATTATATATTTTGAGTTTATATTTTAAGTTGGCTGATTTTTAGGTTGACCGTTTAAAGAGAAAGAGGAATGAACAGTGAATGTTCTGTTTATAAGAATATCTGGTTCCAACTGACACGTTCATGATTCTCATTAGAAACTCTGACATACTGACGTTTCATATTCAGGAAATGATTGAATATATATTATAAACACTGTTGTGCACTCAGACACTAAACACAACTGCACAGATGAAAACATGAGGCACATTGTAATACTGACTGTACAATCTTTACTGAAAACATCAAGTGTGACCAAGTCGAAGGTCAGTTCAATGTGACAGCCGTAGAAAAGAGTCACTCAGCTGCCGACCCTCTCTGCAGTTCTGCACATTGGAACTGTAAACCTCATGAAATGTGGCACCTGTGTTTCTATTTACTACCAAACAGAGTAACTGAAATACTGTGTTTGTTTTCATGAAACAGAATAAAGAAGCGTTGCAGGAGGCATTTTTCACTCTTTAATGCTGTAGCATCGGTCTGAACTGCACACAGCAAGTGGATGTGGCTTGAACTCACGATTACAAATGTTGCATTGTTTCATTCAGTCACATTGTTTTAAATGTTGCTGAAGGGTTAAAGTCCAAATATACATGATAGTTTAAAACTCGAAATCTCCTGCAGTTCTGCAGTCAGTAGTTTTGCTTCAGTTAAGTTTTGAGTATTTTCTCAGATATAATTGTGTTTTAGGGGAGATTGTTCTTGTTTAACTATTTGTTCAGAAAAAGTACAATAAAATGAGATCATTTGTGCTGAATTCACAGGTCAGGTTGTGTTTTCTCTGGATGTCTTTGAAAATCACAGCCCTATATTTAAACACCTCATCAAATGCAGTTTGTAGGTATTTACATTAATATCTCTGCAACTCCACATACTACATTTTTAACAGAAAGATGCTTCATTCATCAAATTCATTCATCTCAGGTCTGCAGCCTTTATCAAACCCATTTTGTCAATTATAGGCAACATTCTTTTCTGAATCTTATTGCATTACTGAAGCAGAATTGTTGCATGAAAACTGTAGCAGTCTCATCTTCTCTATTATTGCACTCTGGAGCTGTGGCCTGTATTTAATGGGGACAAGAGAACAGATGATGGCAGAGGTAATGTGAGGAACAAAACGAATGTCTCCAGTCATTTACTTTGGGTTCTGCTGTATGTTATGCTTGCTGATCTACAGTTCTAAAGTTCAAAACACAAACATCGTCATTACACCTATCATCACAGCCTCAACATGCCATGTCCCTCCGAAATCCTCCACCTACTCCTTCCTAACCCAGTGGGACAGAACATCTGAGGTGAGGTGGGTCCAGCGATGGCCTTCTCTCATGGTCAGGAGCAAATCAGAGAGAAGGGCCAGTGGTGTTCCTCTAGCCAGGCTGTCTGGACCCTTACAGTTTGTGGCTGAGGATTAGTGACCTCCTCCACTTCGGTTCTCCCCGTAGATCCAGTCCAGCGCAATGAAAGTCAAGCTCATGCACATGAAGATGAAGCCCAGAGCAGTAAAGCAAGCAGCCTGAAGCACAAAAGAACAATGTTTCAAAACATCTATTTCTCTGAGAGTTCAGTCAGGCCTTGATTTTCATACTTTCCTGAATGATTTAATTCATTCCTGGATTAAGAATGTAAATCTGAGACTTACTTGAATCTTTGGTCTGGAGTTCATTGGCTCTTGCTCAGTGGAAACAATACGAATGTAAAACAGACCCGGGAGGATAAAGATCAAGCTCGGAGCAGATGTTGCACCTGCAAAACAGGCCGGCAGTTCTGAAAGCCCTTCAATAATGTCCAAAAATGAAAGCACATTTGTAAATGACATAAATGGAACAATATGGAAAAATGTGGCAAAACAAACCAATGATGCCGAAGATGTCACGAATGTTGGGCACGAAGATGACAAGCAGGTTGACGACGAAGAGCAGACACACAGCGATGGCGACGTGACGCACCCAGTGGAACGGCTTCTCGGGAAACAGAAGCTGAAGAAGAGCTCTACGAATCTGAAAGGAGAACAGGACAAAGTCATCACAATTATCACCTAAATGAAACTTCTGAACATTAATGATGAATTAAAAGATGGTTGTATTAACGTTTGTGTCATTACCGGGAAGAGAACGACAGGAACAGTCAGAGTGACGGCCAGCAGCACAGCCACACGCACACACAGAATGAGTGTGTCCAGTGGATCCACTTTACTGTACGTGTGCAGGAGCTCAGCCTCTGTGTTTACTGCTTTCAGACAGAAACATTTACTGAATCTGTGGCATCAGATTTATGGCTAAGTGAATAGGTTCCGGTTTAATTATGCCAGCAATATGATTACTGTAAAACAAGTATGACACAGCTAACCAGTAGCATTTATGTAAAGTCTGTAAAGTCATGCTATTACCAAAAAAATAAAACAAAAAAATATCCATCAGTCTTTCAGAGTACAATGTCCTGTCTTTAACTGAAGGATGTGATTGGTTTGTGGTGGTACGGTAAGCAGTTGAAATAATACATTCATTTTTTGTCATGATTCTTTTGTGCTTACAGTAAAAGGTGAGGTAGCCAAACACAGCAGTGAGCAGATACATGACAAACATCCCCAGGATGGACACGTTGGCAATGGCCTGCATGCGTCTCTTTGTGGGACTAGAAGTGTCAAAACAACAAGAATTACTTTGACCCATTTCCCTTTTTTAGCACAGAAATAGATACACTTCCTTTTAAATCAGATAAACACGGGAGATGGATAAAATGACCCACATCACCCTACTTGTGTATTTAAATTATTGTGTATTGTGAAGTATGCCAAAGTACCATACAGGAGAAAAAGAGCTGAAATGTTTAAAACAAGCTCTGAATGGACTGAACTGATGTCTCGTATAGAATATAACACACTACTGAGAACCTTTGCACAATGTCAGTTTTATTTCCTTAACAATAGTTTGTTAAAAAATAATAAATAATATATATGTTTGCAGTTGTGAGCACTTTACTAGCTGTCATTAACTGCGTGTGTTGTGCGCATACTTGCGCAGTTCAGTGTAGATCGGCAGCACCTCAGGATGACACACGAAAGCAAAAGCCAGGATTGGAACAGTGTATGCTGTCTGCAAGACAAACACAGCGACTGAAACCACACAGAGCAGCAATCAGCCACCACACTCACATCACAATGACTCCATTACAGCAACATTACTCCATCTACAGACAGAGTTCTCTAGTGCAAATAGTGCTGCGGGCCAAAGGGTTAAAACAATAATACCCTAAAAATACATTGGCTGACCTGCTGGTTGATGGTGAAGTATTTGCCCTCACACTGATCATCGACAGACATGTTGTCTGCAGTGTGGTTAGAGAAACCATCAAGAGGACAAGAGATGTTAAACTTCTTATAAATGACCTGTGGAAGAGTTCAAAGATAAGAGACAACGTCAGAAGAAATATAGAATACAGAGAGAAAGAGAGAGAGAGCAGTGTTCATAAAGCCTCTCTTTAATTCTCATTGGTCAATGGATGCTAACATCAGAGATGAAGATAAAGCATCACATTTACAAAAACTGTATACATAAAATATTTTTGTAATCCTTTGATATCCATATTTATATCACAGGCATACAGGACACAGAATAAAGTCACTCACTGACACCAGGAAGAAGACCATACATGTCAGAGAGAAGCCACTGGTGTAACCCAGATACCCTGAAACAGACCACAGCCCTCAGTCATAACAGTGTACCACTAAACTTTCTGAAGATGATTTTATGAGCAGGAGATTGTGTCTCTGTTTTAAATGACTGTGGAAAGATAACATTTGTAATACTGCTGGAAATAGGAGGAGCAGATATAAAGCAGATATAACCACTACAGAACAGAATGACTTACCGAGCTGTTTCATCAGGGCAAGAGGCAAAATGATGCAAATAGACACAATGACGATCAGATAGTTGCCATTCAGAAACCACTCACTTAAAATGACAGAAAAATGAATAAGGATGAAAACAGACAGCTCACACTAGGCCAGGATCACTGTGAATCTGTGAAAGTGAATGTTTTTATTCTGCACTGTACTGTATATTTCAACATGTATCTGTTGGTTTAAACTTAGAGTTGAAATTTTGGACAGTGCTACTTTATTGTTTCACATTCTGTTAACATTTATCTTGGATGAGCAGCACAGTTTCTGGGAAATATTATGAGTTATGAGGAGATGATGAGCTGAAGCAGATGATTGTTCTCACCCGCTGCTGTGCTGAAGACCAAGAAATGCCTGAATGACCAGCGGTAACTCGTACTTCACTATAAAGAGGTAGCTAGACATTGCTGAAGAGAAGAGACATATACATTAGACTGTGGCTGTAGAGAATAAAGTCCCGCCCCCCCCAAGCTGATGATCCAATCACAAATGGGCTTGTGCTGCGTCCCAACTGATCTACTTATACCATTTACTAAACATATGTTGTGATAGAAAACTATGTGCATGTGAGTGCACAGAAACATTAAACCAGAATAACACCAGTACCGTCTACACTGGCACATAAACTTAATTACTCCCATAATCAATAAAGCTGTCTACACTGACTGTCACAATTGCAGGTGACAGACAACCATTTTCATTTTAATCTATACAAACATAGCAATACTAATAATTATAAATAATTTCCATTAATATTAAAGTTGGATAGATAGTTGTTCACCCATTTTACTGTTCATGAAGTAAAGCCTATATGCTTATTGTAGATTTCTGTATCTCCCTTTAAACAAATCAGGGCTGTACCTGCATGACTGGAATAGCTGTCAGGGAACATTCTCCCGTGAACTGCAGTTTCTGTATGTAACTGCATATCACGACGTGTTTTTTAAATAGGGGTTTGTTGTAACTGGCTGCAGACCTCCAGAGAAACAAAGGGGCCTCAAAAATCCCGGAGCATGACAGAAATAAACAGAGCTATACCAGACCTCAGAACCTCAGTCTGTGCAGCTGCACTAATTTTAAACAGGCAGAGACATTACAAATAACTTCTGTTACATGATATGAGAGACGTTATGTAATGTTTCCCTGCTAATATTTCATACAAGACTCATCAGTTCCCATGCTGTACATTCCTTACTGTACATGCTGTACATTCCTTATGAAACTAAAGGAACTGCACCTGTAACTGTGCTGAAGGAAAATGGAAAACTCACCACCAATGTTGTGCATTGTTATGACAGCAGCTGCCAGTATTTTTCCTGGGTGTCCAAATGCTGTTTTACCAAGCTGTTCATAAGCACGAATGCCTGTGAAACATCATCAGCTGACTGATCAATACATTCAGTGTGATAAACCCTCCACTCAAATTAGTATTATTATAAAACAAGCAAACTGTTTTAACCTTTGAAACGACATTTATGAGCAATGCACAGTTCATTTACACAGACTGATGAATCTTATCATTTTGAGCCACATTATCAGTCATACCCACAACCCCTGCACTCCTCAGCAGAAGATGAATGGAGTATGAGGATAGAACAGCTATACAAGTCAACAGGATCCTACAGAGAGAAAACAGAAAGTGCTGTAAATCAACAACACGATGCCCTCACGCAAAACTCACAGCACAATATTTTTGTATGTTAACGTCACTGACGAGACGACACTGTACACACGCTATACACACGTGTGATTCTGAGAGACTCTGAGTTACTCACAGGAAGAGAACGATTCCAGTGTTGGACATGGCGTAAGCCAGTCCCAGAATCCCACTGCCCATGATGGCATTACTGAGGTTGAAGACAGACATTCCAAATGAGGTTTTTCCTTCAAACTATTAGATTAAAAATAGACAGAGGTGAATCAGAGAGAGAGCAAGAGAAAAAACAAGAAGAGTTCTGCACTTACATCTGTGAACTGAGGGGACTTTCCTCCATCACTCTTGTGTGGTAAAAATTCCTCTAGTTCAGGAGACTCTCTTTGTGTATCAGAAAACAAACAAAAGTGTAAATCATTTATAAAACAATACATACATGTAAAAGACTTTGATTTGACAACATGACAACAGTGGATTCGTTTAGCTTTATGGAATGCATTAATGTGAATGTAAATCACAGGTTATTTCTGTGGCTTATTAAATACTTTGTGGTATGTATCAAAACTTCTCCCTGCCCTGGAAAACACACATTTCTGAGTTTCATATGCTGGTAAGGTACATTTTAAAGTAACACAAATATTTAATTAAAACGTATGTGATATTTTGTTTGTGGAGTTTTTTTGGAGATGTATATTAAGTTCCTGTATTTGACAAAGTGTCTGTATTGCTTGAGAGCTCTTGGTTTCATGTTATGTCAGATTTGACACAGGATGTGTATTTATTCTGATTGAAAATGAAACTGAATGAATAACACACACCCTTCCTCCAGAGGCTGAAAGTCCTGGTAGTGCCCATTTGTTAGTTTTTGAAGTTCCATTGTGTTTTTTTCTTTTTCTCTTTTAAGTGGAATACGGTCCTTCACTGAATATCTAAAATAAAAACAACAGCATGTCAACAGTGTTCGTTTTCATGAGTGTGGACTAAAATACTAGTTAATTAAAGTAATTCCTCATTTTGAGAATCTCAGTTAAATACAGTCTCAGTTCATCTGAGTCTGTCCTCATCCACTTTCTGTTTAGGCAATTGTTCCATGAATCATATTCCATCATTTTCTGCAAGTTATATGACTCTCCAGAAAACATGAGGTCCATGTGTCCATTTCTCAATAACTCACATGTGATCTAGAGTCCTTGGTGAGCAGAAATAATTCTTTAAAACTTTATTTCTGTATTATAGATTCTTGTGTTTCTCTTAAATCAACATTCATGATGGAACACTACATTTACAGTGTACTGCTTGAGAAGACACCGTTATGTGTGCAGAACCGTGTTGTAGGTGCTTTACATGGGTGCACCTACAACCAACAAAATCCCCCTCTAATGCCAGAGTAACTAAGAAAACAAAAAGTTAGCAAATATCAGATGTGTAGGTAGGACCCTGTGAAACATTAGGGGAAGAAAACAGTGCACATGAAACTTTCAGACACATGCAGGCAGAACTTTGAATACGTGGCTCAAGTGTGAAGGAGGTTTGGGAGAACTTCCAGCAGTCTCTGGCAGCGTTAGTTCCCATGTGACTCTCAAGCACAACCTTGTACACGGATTTGTTGTAATAACATGCTGGCAACACATGTTGATTCATGTGCTGCTCTTTCCTCACACACAGCACAGAAATTCTGCAGCATGGAAGTGCTTTAAAACATGGAAGTGAATTAATGGAGTAACACCGACTTCAAGTGAAGTAATGAAGCATTGTGGAGTGTTTTGAGAAACCATCAAATGGCATCATAGTTCATAAAAATTATTTATTGTTTAAACTTAATGACTGAAAGCTTTTCATATTAGTGTTTTTGTCCAATAACTATGTATGGAAAAGAGCTTTAAATTTTGAATTTTACAGTATTGAACAAATTTATGACAAGTCTGTAAAGATATAAACACTGTTACACTGTTACAAATTTGTCCAGATCCTGAAATGTACTGTATGTAATATACACTGATGATTAATGCAATAAACAGACAGTTATAGAAACAGTACACATATATTGTCCAGTTAAGGACTGATGACAAATGTTTGTAGTTTTACTATGAGAGAATCTACACAGATATAAAAATAAGAAGTTTAAGCAGTAAGCATTACATGATATTAGAAATGATTTGTTGTGTCACAATGCTGGCAATATGAGTTGTGTGTGTATACCATCAGACCAACCGGACAATATTTCTAAACCAGACACGTTACACTCTAGTGAACAGCAGAAACTGCCTCAGCTTTCATGGAAAAATCCACCATATTTCACACATTTAAATCACATCAGCTGCATAATGTTACACTCAGTTGTCAGGAACGTCACTCAGGAGACAGTTTGACTACAGTAAAGAGAGTTTAAACCTCTCTGCTTCAAAACCAGCTCCCCAAACACCGCCTGATCAAGTGTACAAAAACTAGTGTAACCAGATTGTGTGCTACCTGGGGCAGTTTACCTCAGAGCAGCTCTAGGTGTGTGTTTTGTAATCCCACCTTCTTTTTTAAAATGCTGAATGTTACTTAAGTTATTAGTTTAACATTCTGAATACACAGTTAAAACATTCAGGGGTAGTAGAGACACTGAGGGGCCAGGAGAGAGCGAGTGAGAGAGAGACCAGAGAGAGAGGGAGGGAGGAATGGGGAGAGAGGGAGGGAGAGAGAGAGGGTGGGAAAGAGAGAGGGAGAGACAGGGAAATAGAGAGGGAGGGAGAGGGGTGAGAGGGAGGGAGGGGGAGAGAGAAAGAGAGAGAGGGAGGGAGCGAGAGAGAGGTGGCTATAGGAGAAGGGTGATGTTCATGTGAGATCACATAACTTTAACTGTTGGCTTTCCAAACAACATGTAATGAGCCCTTTCATATGTCAAGACAAACCCCTCACACCCAGTACAATAACAAACATGTCAAGAAAAAACAGTAAGCACATACCTTTACATTACAATTGCAATATCAAACATTACAGTAAGTGTGTAAGCAGTTTTCCAGTGAGAGATTGAGTTTAGCAGACTGCATCATGATGTGTTTCAGCTCTCTGTCACTCTCACGGTTGTGTCTTTACATCTCGTCCACACTCTACCTGTACTAACTACTGACACTGGTTTTACAGCCTCCACTGCAGATGTACTGAAGCACACCAGTGCTCTTCTCACAGCAGACACATCAGTGTAGTGTACTTGCCCACACTTCACTTTCCAGAGTGTTTCTCAGGGGACAGATAATCTGATCCTCTCTGCTCAGGGGCTGCACACGTATGTGCCAAAACTCAAGCCTGAGTGAACGCAGAACGTTTCTAATTTAACAGTCTCCTACACTGATACAGTAGAAGCCAAAGACAAAGATCAGATCTGCTCATTGTTACACATCACACAATGCATTGTTGATGTACATCACAATGTTATCACAAAATGCATTGTTGCACTCACTGATCTCTCTCTGGACCCGTTTCCCGTTACCGCTGTCTTCATTCAATATGATCAGGACATCCGACATCCAACCAGCACAGGAAACCATTTGATGTTAATCAATTGTGTGGTTAAAAACTTCAGAAAATCAGACATTCCTGTTTGTTATCCACCTGATTATAATTTCCTCTCTTTTTCCTTTTGTATAACAGTGGTATGTCCACACGTGCTGTGAGATTATTCAGTGTGAGGTATTGGAAAGTTCACACTCTGGAAAGTTCAACAATGTTTTACCGGAGGTCACGGAGGTTTCTTCTAAAAACTGTCATTTGTACGTCAGTTAACATTGTACGTCATGAAGTCATGAAACTCAGTCATACAAACTCACAAGATGAGTTGCCATATGAGGCACTCTGTTACTCTTAAAGGTTAAATTTAACTTCCAAACAAACAGAAGTTAAAAATACTCCCCCCATCTGCAGCATTAAATAGCATGTATGTTTATACTTTAATATTTCTATATTATATCCTAAAATGTACAGTTTGTTCCACTCACCCTCAAATAACTCACAATTACAGAATTTTCAGAAGTTCTACTTCCTAGGTTTGCAATCTTTCTCTAAGCCAGTAAATAACCAACAGTCAAACATACGGCCATACAGTCAAACATACAGACTGAGGTTACTGAGTTTGATGAAACATTTGACGTTTCTTGTAAATAACAATATATAGTAAGTTGTGGGCAATATCTAGACTAATTTGTGGGACACTTTTAAGCACTGAAGAAAGTGAGCATACAACCTGATATATGCAGACAGTTTTCTCTTGTGAAGATAAACTGTTATCAAGATAGTGTTCTTGCGTTGTCATGGGAGTTCACTTTAAACTGAACATTTCACACACAAGAAAATCTACTGCAAACAAGAACAATATGTGACTTCTGCTGTTCTTTGAGGGTGTTTGCAATAAACCTCACAATAGACCCAGTAAAACACAGAAGACTGCGTATTGTGTTCATTACTCAGACCTAGTTTGGCACGTCCAAATCTACCAGTGGCCTTTAATATCTGTGTCGAGTTAATTCTAGTTCTGCAAACAGATATGTGATACCCGCATAACGCCATGTTTAGTGCACATAAAAATGATTTACTTTGCACCTCACACAAACTCTTCAGCAGATTTAGGCATTAAATTCTAAGTTATTTTACCAACATGATAAAATGTCATTAACCCAAACAAATCTTTTTAACAGTAAAAAAGTCTCTTGAAATCTGATTAACTGTAAATAATGAAATAACAAGTTGTATGAAAATGAATCAACCTGTTACAGAGAACACCTTGCAGGCTAAAATGATGAAAACAACACTCGCCTCTGCCATTAAACTTTCCCTGTCAGAGGCAGCAGGCTGATTTTATTGACCATGTGCTCAGGCAATACACAGACATCAGACAAAAACTCTCTCACCCTTTTAAAAGGCAAATGATGTTTTCTCAAAGGCAGCGCTGGTGAACCATTCTCTGACAGCTTGTCTTTGTGGTGTTGTTTTTTATCCCAGTTGTTTAAAGGTTTAAGCAGAGCCCAAGAGAGGAAGAGAGTGTTCAGTGAGGACTTACTGAGGCTGTAGGGCAGAAGTGAGGGTGCAAAAAAAAAAATCCTGAAAGGGAGGGAGGGAGCTTCTCTAGTGCTCTCAGATTACTTCTGATGTCACGTATGACAAGTGTCTGTTGCTGCCCGTTTATACACAAAACAGTTACCCTTGTTCAGTTCTTTCCATCTATCTTACATTCATATCTTGAGGCAGAAGAGAAACCATACTTCATCTTACAGTGTTTACACAGTTAAGTTAGACTTTTATTGCTCTCTTGTCTGGTGCATGCGTTTTGTTTTTCACTACATAAGATAGCAACTTTACTCATTGTATTTTTACCAGTCAATGTGACAGTGGTTTTGCTTTAAAGTAACATAAAGCTTTAATTTAAACAAATGAGCAGCAAAATTTAGGCACTAATCAAGAATCTTTAAATAATTGTTCACTAAAGCAAATACATATCTCTCTCTCTCTCTCTCTCTCTCTCTCTCTATATATATATCCAAACTCTGCTCAGCAACAACAGTTCGCTAATATTCCAAACTTGACTAACATTAACTGGTTCAGTCGTACATGAACAGGAATAAAATCACTGATAATACAGCCGCACTGATCTCAAACCAGCCGAAACATGAGAGACGTCTGAATTCGTGCACTTGCTCGCGCGTCACGCCCATCACGAGAACTGAACACGCAGTGCATGTCGGGAAATTGAGTCTCGACGTTCATTCGCAGCGGTTATGTGACGTTCTTAAACTTCAAGTCCCATAGCACACGTCGGGCGTCATCTCCCACAGAAGCGGTTGTTAAAATACTTTCAGACTATGGGCTGTTAAACGTTTGTTTGGAGGACGTGGTGCAATAAAGTTTCACGTCTTTTGAAGCAGCGTTTGGCAGTGTTACCATGGCAACTGAAGGGCGGTCCGGTTTGCGGCTTGTCGGAAATTGCTGAAGTTCATGAGCTCATTTTTTGCAGCAGCTCTACGTGTCCAAGATGTAACAGGTCGTGTCGGTTCTGACCGATCACATCCTCGGGTTTGGAGCGCTGTGGTGGACTTATTGTTGTTTATTGTGCAGATGAGGCTTATCTGAACTCGATATTGAATATATACAGTACAGTATACATGAGCTCAGCTTGTGGAAGTTGCTGTAAGTTATAATCTATATGGTTTGTGTTAATGTGCTTTCAGAGACATCACTGAGGAGGTTCACAGTGTGAGTCCAGCACGCATAACCTTCATGACTCCTGCATCAGTTAGTTGATATTGTACAATTCATTCATTCTACTTGAGGAGAAGTCACTTTTTCAAAGAGTAGTTATTATAGTGGGGAGTGCGTTTGTGAGGTGATTCTGTG
This sequence comes from Chromobotia macracanthus, assembly GCA_036877525.1. Classification (NCBI taxonomy): domain Eukaryota; kingdom Metazoa; phylum Chordata; class Actinopteri; order Cypriniformes; family Botiidae; genus Chromobotia; species Chromobotia macracanthus. Next base: position 949,023 of record JAZGTH010000004.1, on the reverse strand, counting down.
TGTGTGTGGATTTAAAGTGGGTTACCAGACATTTCTCTACAGTAATGAACCGGACATCCGCTCTCTGTTTATGTTTCTGGTGGAGAAGATGCCCAGAAAGAGTGCAGAGGTCTCGGATCAGCCTGCAGGAACTAATGACTGAGTGCATGAGATCTGATCATCACTGCTGCTTATACCCACCCAATACATAGAGAGAGAGGGGCACTGAATGACTGACATGAACAATCAGATTTCAGGGGCTGATGAATCTAAAATCAAAACCCCTGCACAATATTACTTAAACAATTGTGTAAAAGCTAGCCAATCAGGTTGAAGTTTGATTATGGCCAGCATTTAAATTTTGTTTATGTGTATTATGAATCAGATGAATTAGCTTACAAATATGTCACTAGTAGAAATAAACATGTTAATACAATCACCAGCCCACAGATAATATTAAACAATCGGGAGAAATCACCTGCTCACAGTTAACACACAGCAGAGCTGCCAGTTAAATTCAGTCTTCACCTCACAGCTGAATAAAAGACAGCAGTCTGCCACGATTTACCTGCTATTCATTCAGGTGTGATTTTCAAACTCTTCACAGATTTCTTTATGAAATCCATATGACAGTAGAATAATGACACAGGTTTCTGGTATTCTTTGTGTAACAGTGCTGCTGTTGTTTCTCTGTACTGGGATCAGAGGATAATGTGAATAGTTAGTGTGTGATGTAAGAAATTACTGTGTTGATAATGTCCAGCTTTCATTAATCAAGAGCAGATTTAACAAGCTGTTGTTTTCTCATTCTTCTGCAATGCTCTGTTGATTGTATAAAATGTTTGTTCTGGAAAGCATCCAAGGTCAATTACACTTTCACAATTAGTCACAATTACAACGTCATTTGCAGCAGCTTGTTAGGTTAGTCATAGTGCTGGATTTGGAAACAAATCCATTTTCATTTCAAAATTTTGGTCAGACTCACAGTTTTTTATTTTCTTCAATGAATTGTTTTTGTGACATTAAATGCTATAGAAATTATTGGATGAAATGACTAAAGATTGATCTCCTCTCACAGGAAAATCTGCACTGTAACAGAGAGCAGTCGCTGCTCAGATCAAAGCTCACAAGAGCAGCTGCTCCCTGTTCAGTGTGAACATTAACACTGTCACCTCCACACTGCTCAACACAACTGTATGTTGCTACATAACATATCTGTGCAGTAACATTCACAAAACTCCTTCTGTTGCTGCACTTTATTGTATTATATAACTGTTTTTCTTATTTTAATTCTGCACTGGAAGCTTCTGTCACCAAGACAAATTCCTTTGTGTGTGAAAACATACTTTGCAGTAAAGCTCTTTCTATTCTGTTCTTCTCCTGTGAATTTTCATACATGCTGTTATCAGATGATGGATGTTGAAATGGTTTATCATGTTCAGCAGTCTGAGAAAGACTCACAGCAGATGGCAGCAGCGAGGTCACTTCCCAGCTCCCACCAATCAAAGGAGGACGTGAAGACCCAACAGGAGCAACAATTGAAACAGGTTTGTCTTCAGATAGGTGGGCAGAGACATTAAACAACATCAGTGCATCTCAAATCATTGTCATCACGTCAGCAGCTTCACTGCGGCTTTGAGCACATTGCATGAAAATGACACATTTTAAGAAATGTTCATTAAAGCTAAATCTGATCATTATGGTGAGATTCTGTTTTTGGACTGCAGTACCAGAGCTTCCCTCTGAACGGACGACATGTTCGTTCTCTTTGTCAAACTGTGAAAACATTATGTCCATTAACAATGACCTTTTATTATTATTAATCATATGAGTTCAGTTCTTGGGAATTAAAATATTCAGGGGCTTGAGGTTGAAAAATAATAGACTGATAACAAGTTGGAAACGCTTAAACAGTTAGCTTGTGTTGTATTAAAGCATAAATTTGACTATATCTTGGCCCTGGTGGCCCCACAGCACTTAAAATCTCATCATAGAAATACTGTTATGATTGAGAGGCTGGTCATTGTCCTTATGAGAAACAGCCTGCTGTCAGCTGGAAACTTCATGTAAATACAGTTTACATACAGCTCAGCCAATGCTCAGCTTTAAATGTTGGATTTCAGAGGTTATACTGAATCTTTGTAGTTTTCTATGTCTTATATACATCTCAGTCTCTTAACATGTTCTGATGTTTCATTTGCAGGTTGTTATTGTCTTTAACACTGTTTACAGTCCGTGTTGTTTCAGGTTCAGAAACGGACCCTGTGCAGCTGAATGCGCTGCCGGACCCTTTCAGACAGGAAATGCCGCATCTGCACAATCTTTGTGTCCTCCGTCCCTTTAATTCTGTGTGGTTTAAAGACGCATTTGATGTGCTGTGAATTACACTTCACAGCCTGTCATGATAAAATCCCTCTCTGAGGAAATGCGTGTGTAAGGCTCATAAGTCGACATCAATACCGCTGATCTCTGACGATAAGAGAGAGAAACGTGATGCGGATCAGCTGGACTGTAATGGTGTCATTGTATTAAAATCCCTTCTGAGATCTGCTGTGAAACACTCAAAGGTTCAACTAAAACAAACCAGTCAGGAACTGTTCTTGTGTTTTGAGGGGGACGAGAGTCTCTGAGGTCTCCTCTTCTCATCACCTTCTTATCATCATCTCATCATCTCCTCATTATCTTCTCATCATCATCTTCTCATCATCATCTCATCTTCTCATCATCATCTTCTCATCATCATCTTCTCATCATCATCATCTCATCATCATCATCTCATCATCATCTCATCTTCTCATCATCATCTTCTCATCATCATCTTCTCATCATCATCTCATCTTCTCATCATCATCATCTCATCATCATCTCATCTTCTCATCATCATCTTCTCATCATCATCTTCTCATCATCTTCTCATCATTAGAATAAACTTTACTGAGAACCTGAAAACCGCAACATCGCACTCCGCCAGTATTGGTCAGACTGGCTGGTAAACGCGTTAGCCGTCACTTATGATTGGTTAAAACCCATGTCAATCACTGCAGAACTGTCATTGGATTGGTCGGTATAATCGCTTGCGCCCGCCCTTCGATGCCAGCTGTACGGCTGTATCGGTTGGTCCCGCGGGCGGGCTCTTACGCGCGGTGCGTGCGCGGGGGAAGCGGCGAGCAGCGTCGGCTGCCGTTCACAGAAAGCTCCGGTGTGTGGCGGACATGTCGTATAAAAAGTTAAGCAGCTTAAGACACCCGATATGGCGCAGGAGCTCCAGCTGCAGGGTCGCGCTGTGTGCCGGGATTAAGCTGCCTGCGCTGTCGTGCGGGAGCTTCGCCTCGGGTGGATCAACAACGACCGGACAGAACTGCGATCCGGACACAACAGAAAACATCCCGGCCGCGGATACCTCACACGGACGCCGCATCGTGGGGAGAAACAGAGGCGAGGACTCTCGCACCAAAGCCGGCAGGCGCTTCTCCTCCCCCGGCCCGCAGATCAACAATAAGAAGTACCTGTGGGCGAGATACAATGAGATGAAGCGACTCGTTCACGGTACGTTTAATAACGTGATGTGTGATGTGACAGTGGCGCGTCTTCCTCCTGTGCCACACTGTTGTTTGGTGTGGTGTAATATATATAATATATATAATATATATAATACATCAGATGGGTTTCTTCCCCCCCCCCCCCCCTTTTTTTTTTTTTTTTTTTTTTTTTTTTTTTTTATTTTTTTTCCCCCCCCCCCCCCCCCCCCCCCCCCCCCCTTTTTTTTTTTTTTTTTTTTTTAAATATATATATAAAAAAAATATAAAAAAAAAAAAAATTTTTTTTTTTTCCCCCCCCCCCCCCCCCCCCCCCCCCCCCCCCCCCCTCTTTTTTTTTTTTTTAAAAAAAAAAAAAAAAAAAAAAAAAAAAAAAAACAAAAAATGTTTTTTTTGTCCCCCCCAAAACATTTTTCCCCCCGTGCCACACTGTTGTTTGGTGTGGTGTAATATATATAATATATATAATATATATAATACATCAGATGGGTTTCTTGTGTCCTCCACAGACTTGATTCCTCCTGTGCCACACTGTTGTTTGGTGTGGTGTAATATATATAATATATATAATATATATAATACATCAGATGGGTTTCTTGTGTCCTCCACAGACTTGATTCCTCCTGTTTTTTTTTTTTGTTTTTAATTATAATTCAGATGGTTTCTTGTGTTTGAAGACTCTGATTCCCCGTGCCACACTTTGGTAATATATAATATAATAAAATAAAAATCAGATGGGTTTGGTCTCCACAGACTTGATCCCTCCTGCCACACTGTTGTTTGGTGTTTAATAAATTTTAAAAAAAAAAAAAAAATAAAAAAAAAAAAATATTTTCTCCTCCCCCCCCCCTTTTTTTTTCCCCCCCCCCCCCCCCCCCCTTTTTTTTTTTTTTTTTTTTTTTTTTTTAAAAAAAAAAATAAAAAAAAAAAAAAAAAATTTTTTTTTTTTTTTCCCCCCAAACATTATTCCCTCTTTTCACCCTTTTTTTTTTTTTTTTTTATAATAAAAAAAAAAAAAAAAAAAAAAAAAAAAAAAAAAAGGTTTTTTTTTTTCCCCCAAAAACTTTTTTTCCCCCTGGGTTTTTGGGTTTTGTAAATTCCCCCCCCATTCACGCTAATAATGAGGTGAATCTGGAAGAAGTGGACATCTACGGCTTCGACTATGATTACACACTCGCTCTCTACTCCAGCGCCCTGGACGAGATGATCTACAACAAAGCCCGAGACTTTCTCCTGCAGCACTATAAGGTCAGAGAAGAAACACCATCCCCAACACTGTAAAACTGGCGTCTTGCCTTTTACCTGCACTTAAATCTACGTGTAACAATAACAATCGTCATTAAAAAATAGATGCATCATCAAAGATAGCTGTACACTGTACAGATCTGTGCTCATTGTTTTAATGGTGGGGACCTGAGGGGTCATGTAGGTCTGTGGGTGGCGTGACCGAGTTTGTTGTGTCACTTTCTCTCACTAGTATCCTCAGGGAATCGGCAAGTATGAGTACATCCCGAACTTTGCAACCCGGGGCCTTCACTACGACATCCAAAAGGTACATTAGAAACACGTGTTTTATAGTTTTACCTCACTGTTTTATTGCAGCTGCAGTAGTAACCTGTTGTTCTGAACACCACAGGGGCTTCTGATGAAAATCGATGCCTTCCATTACATCCAGCTGGGGACAGTTTATAGGTAAGACGACACTAATTTGACCAGTTTGTGTTGAGAGGAGCTTCAGGTAACCCGGGAGGCTTGTTTGTCTGATACGCAGGGGTGTGAAACCCGTCCCTGATGAAGAGGTCATGCAGCTTTATGGAGGCTCAAATCACGTTCCCCTCCACCAAGTCAGTGGATTCTATGGAAAGGTGATTGTTCTGCATTAACTTCACAGTGTGATGAGATTCTGATCAGTTGAGATCAGCTGTTTGTGTGAATGAGAGGTCAGATGTTTATTTAGGGATTTTTGCGTCAACTGGGGCAAAGTGGCACCACCCTGTCAGCAGCTTAGATCTGATTCTGTGCCCAGTTATAATGACTGAGACAGTCTGTGTGCATCTGTTTTACCTATTAATTCTGCAGGGTTTATGAGGAAATCTTGGAAAACCTGCTAGTTAGAAGTTGAAAAAATCATGGGAAAAATGTAGAATGTCTTCTCTAAAACATTTAACACGTTTTGACACGCAGCGTAAAATGAAAGAAACAGTTTAGTTTGTTTGTTGTGAAAGAGCGAGTAATTGAACTAAACAAACACTGTAACATTTAACTGTAAAGATGACCGATGTTCTCCTGACTGCCATTAACTGCATCTAAATGTGTTATTGAATCAGGGACCCAAGATGAAACAGTTTATGGATGTTTTCTCCATCCCTGAGATGACTCTTCTGGCAGCTGCGAATGATTACTTCATCTCAAACGACATAGAGTACGACCCGGTGCATCTCTACAAAGATGTCTCTGTAAGTGTGAAAGAAATCAGTCTTTATTCACCAACCTCTTCATCTCATTAATCACCAAAGATTCATTAATATGTTTGCCTAATAAACCAGTCAGTTTTACAGGCTGTGGGACTAGTGTACAAATGTCTTTTGTCATTTAAAACTGTGAGAGCCGTTTTTTGTCAGAGGTTTTGTAAAACGTGTCCAGCAGAGAGGATTCATTCATCTGCCTGCGGTTAAACGCTGCTGACTGATTTGTTTTCATTCAGTCCGGTTCACGGTGGTCGTGAATTGGGTTGCAGGGCGAGTTTGTTTTCTCATGCTGCTTTGCACAGTTTGCTGGAACAGAATGTCGTTTTCTTTCTCAGTTCTGCTTTTCAGTCCTCATCTTTCTTACTGATGTCTACACTGACTCTTGCTGACTAGCAGGAGATGAAACTGCTAGCTGAGCACTCAAAGGCTAAACACATTTTTTCCAAAAAAAGGTTCATTTCAAAACAACAAATACTTTTCAATCTGCACGTGGGTTTGTCACTTTACAGTGACTTCACACATTTTGTCGTGGAGTTTTGAGGGGAGAGTGCTAAAACACTACACTTGTTTATCTCTCTCAAAGCGCAGTGTAATGTGGCTTCTGTGAGCTGTGTACATGTAGAGGCGTGTGTGTGTACGTAAGCTGTCAGGAGAACCAGAAACCTGCCAGAAGATCCCAGTAAAGCTCATGAAAGTTCTTCAGTGTTAAAAAAGAAATATGAGGAATGAAGGAAAATAGAAGGAAGAAACGCTTAGAAAAGGAAAAATAATTCTGTGCTATTTAGAGCTGCGTGGTATTGAGGAAAAAGTGCAATAACTTGCCAAATAATTTGAGGTTGATACAAACAGACTGGCATGCAAATGTTTGAGTTTGTTTCTTATTTATAACTTTTTGACTTTACAGAACTTTATAAAGTATTAAAATCATGTAGTTATTTCAAGCCATTTTCATATGCACATTTACTATATTTAGATAAATTCTATATATCTTGCAGCCTTAGTACTATTGTGTGTCTGTGTCTGGGTGAGTGTTTATAGGTTGAGGAATATGAGCTGACATACAGAATGTTTTTCTCCAGGATGCAGTTGGAATGGTGCATATCAAGGGTTACATGTATAAATGGATCATGCAGGATCTTGGTGAGTATGAATAAATATTTACAATATTCATACTCTGCCCAAATACCATGTATTTCCTATGTCCTGTGCACAGCACAAAAAGACTTGTATTTACCTGACTAAGTAGAAAACAATATTAAAGACTGGCAATACAATGAAGTCCATTTGTGTGCTCTGTTTGTGTTTCCAGAACAGACAGTTGTGTAATCTAACCTCTAGAACGTGTAGTTCTGTGCTGTAGCCTGATCTAACCTCCAGTTTCAATGTTTTTAAGCAGGGAAACTCTTACACACTTATCATGAGATGTTGCACTGCAAGATAAATGCTTTTATTCAGACCGGAAGAACAGATTTTCGCACGTTCAGCTTCTTGTGATCTCATTTGCTTCCTTCTTTGGCCTTTAGAGAAATACATTCTCAGAGGAGATGAGACGTATGCTGTTTTACACCGACTGGCCAGCCATGGAAAGAAACTTTTCCTGATTACCAACAGCCCCTTTAGCTTTGTGTGAGTTTCTCTTCATATTTTAATATCATATTCAGCAGCAAAAAAATAATATCTCAAAGCAGAGGCCAGTTTTTGTGTCTGTAAATTGGATATGCATTTAAATATTAAACTCACTTTACCTACTTAAAAGTTTTCTTACAGAATTGCAATGTTAAACATCAGTTCTGTGTTGTGATTTATGTCTTTTGTTGGATATATTTTCAGTGATAAAGGCATGAAGTACATGGTGGGAAAAGACTGGAGGGACTTTTTTGATGTTGTCATTGTTCAGGCTGATAAACCACATTTTTTTAATGACTGTGTAAAGTAAGTGTGTTAAACATCTGTAATTAAATTTGTATTTAAAATCCTGCTTTCTGTGAATTTCCTGTAACTCAGTTGTGTTGAAGAGTCTGTGTGTATGTTCATTCTTAAGGCCGTTCAGACGTTTGGACAGTAATGGAGACCTGCAGTGGGACAGGATTAAGAGTTTGGATAAGGGACAGATCTATAAACAGGTAACACAAACAAACCTTGTAATAAACTAGTGCTGCAAGATATATGAAAAAGATCAAATAAAAGTTGTGTAGTCAAAGTTTTAGGTTGGTGCAGAGAGACTTCCATGCAAATGTTAGTTAGAATATGTTTCTTTTTCTAGAAAGAATGAAACATAATTTTCCGTTTTATGTTTTAGTTCATGTATAAAATAACTTAAATTTACTTTATACATTTAAAGCATCACTATTATTGCATGTTAATGCATATCACATTTTTCTTTAATATCATGCTGCCCTCCAAATGTAAACTTTCCTTTATTATGGTGATTAAAAATAAAATATGTAGATATCTGTTTAGTCGGTCAGCTTTTAGTTGCCATCTTCTGTCATTTTCACTGCTTCTCTGAATGTGCATAAGGAGATTACACATACATCTGGTTAATCTGTCACTGCAACATTTGACCCACATATTAAACCTTGACTTGTTAAACCATGTTTGTTTAACAAGTCTGTTGGCTTGTTCTGTTAGTTTGTTGTTTTAGCTTGTTTTCCTGTTCGTGTGAGAGTAAGTCTTTCCAGCTAAGCATTATTGTGAGCTGTACAATGACGTCACCTAATTTGACCTTTTTAAAATGGTTAAAAAGTAGAAAAGAAGGGTTAGTCAAATTTAACTTCACTCTCAACGAGTCAATCCCACCCAGTTTAGTGGTGTCAAGTGTGTACAATCAGACTGACGGGTATGAACGGCCTCAGGCCAGATGCAGTCAAAGAAGCATTTGTAAACTGATCTGAATCAGAGGAAAGACTTATGTTAAGTTCCTGGCAGCTGCTGTCTGAAACGTGACGACCAATAAAATGTCTGTTGCCACGTAGCTTCCAGGAATATATGAGTCATGGAAATATATTGAAAAAATTTTATCTCAACATTAAAATCTCACATGTGTCCTTGTTTTAGGGAAACCTTGTTGATTTTCTGAAGCTAACAGGTTTTCGAGGATCCAAGGTTTTCTATTTCGGAGATCATCTCTACAGTGATCTGGCAGTGAGTCACTGTTCTGTTTTAATTCTGGTCTGCTGGCTTCTACATCTTACATATTTGTTGTGCAAATGAACTTGTTTTGCACTGTCAAAATGTTAAACTGCAAATGTTGGTAATACTTCAGATTGCTCAGTGAGTCAAACCAAAACCGTAGCGGATCTGAATCTGCCATAAAGAGAGCAACATCGATTCAGAGTCCAGCAGTAGATTTTTAGCAGGTTTTTGAAGGTTTCTCGTTTTAAAATTATGCTGTGGTGTCATTTAAGGACCTGATGCTGCGGCATGGATGGAGAACAGGAGCGATTGTGCCTGAGCTGGAGGTGGAGACAAAGGTGGTGAACACTGAGCAGTACGCTCAGAGTCTGACGTGGTTACAGGCCCTCACAGGCCTGCTGGAGCGCATGCAGGTATGAGTCCTCACATTCACAGCACTCACACAACAATACAGTGTATTATACAGAATACGTTACAAAAATAAATGAATATTAAATACAGTCATTAAGACGAGTTCAGGTAAAGTTAATGTTTCTACATAGCAAGTGTTGTCATTTAAAGGAAGTGATTGATGCGTTTATTTTAAACGTGTGACAGAAACTCTTCCTGCTTTGTGTTTATATCAATATCTGGATCTGGATTGTTTTGTGTGTTTTCATGTGATCCAGACGAGCTTAATGTGATTGATTCCTCTGTTTCCATAATCCAGAACACATAACATTATTATATATAATAATATACATTATATTCTGTCAAGGGTTACGTGATAATTGTTTAAAACTTCTGTTATGTGCATGTAAGTTAATTTGCTTAATAAAGGTTGTTTCTTGCAGTGTTAATAAATGTGATGTCTGTTTGGAAACACGTGATTACTGCTTTGATCCCACATTAATTTCTTAACTGTAATGAAAATCTGTTCAGTTTTACATTTAATCTGACAGTTTAAACAGTCACTTTAAACATTCATTTTCAATCTTAACCAGACAGAAGGACCAAGCTAAACCAGCTTTGTCCCTCTGCAATTTCAGATCGACACGTTTGATGAATAAATTGTTTTTCTTTCAGATGTATCGAGATCCTGAATCCAAGAAGGTTCTACAGGAATGGCTGAAAGAAAGAGAGGAGCTTAGGTGAGTGAACCAGAGGAGAAATTAATGAACTCACTAAATCACGGGTCTCCAATCCATGTTCCTGGAGGTCCACAGATCTGCAGAGTTAAGCTCTGATCTACTGCAACACATCTGTCTGGATGTTTCTGTCAGTTTCAAAGATCTTGATGAGCTGCTTTAGATGTGATTCATTAGGATTGCAGATAAACTCTGCAGGTCTGTGGTTGGAGATCTCTGTTAGTAGATGACTAAGTAAGTGTAACATTTCCTGAATGTCTGGTTTCACAGGGCTGTCACCAAGAACCTCTTTAACCCTCACTTTGGCAGTATATTTCGTACCTGTCACAATCCCACCTACTTTTCCCGCCGTTTGTGCCGTTTCTCAGACCTCTACATGGCCTCCATCAGCTGCCTGTTGAACTATGACCTTGCTTATACATTTTACCCTCGCCGTACACCCCTGCAGCACGAAGCCCCCCTCTGGATGGACCAGCTCTGCACTGGCTGCATGAAGACACCCTTCCTGGAGGAGATGGCTCATATTCGCTAAAAAGTGCTGAGGATGTACAGTGCAAATAAAAACTGAATTTCTACAAGGAGATGCTGGATTCTCTGTGGTATTGCTGACGTGGCAGTTCGTGCTGGCGCTGCATCTGCAGTGGAGCCACGTGCTGGACGTTGATACCATGCATCAGAATGATGAATCTCCATGTTCTTACCTCTCACTGTTTTCCATTCGATGCTGTTGCATTGTCTTGCAAAACTAAAAAGGTCAATGTTAAGAATGTTAAGCGGTTTACAGTTCTCTCTTTTTTTTAATTCAACCTGTATGTCATGTGTTTTGTAGTTACGACTGAAGGATGCGTGTTAGCATGAATTCTGATATCATCACACAGGAAGGATGAAATGAGACTACATGTACTTGAGGAACTGTACCAAAAATATACAATATTAGTTACAAGTACAACAGGATGTTTGAATAGGTCAAACAGCTTCACAGATTTGGTGTAATGTTACTTACCTTCTTTACACTACATTAAAAATGTAACCCAGAGTTACCCTTCAAACATTAAAACTGCTGCATTAAGCACTCCCTGCAGCTTCTTATTACTGGAATTAAGTTGTTTTTAATGACAGCTGTATTAAATAAATGAAAGCTACTGGCCAAATGAAATACTATTGTTTATGATTTGCAGATCTCATTGTGGCTTTGGACTGAAGCTTCTGTAAAATCGAGTGTTGTTGAAATGCATCCAGAAAATAAAACAGAGGTTTTGTAATACAGTATTTATAGTTATATATACATGTATAAAATCTCTCGCTCATCATTACGTGTGAACGGTGAGAAACGGGATGTTCTGCGGCGCTGCGCAGCTGCTGAGCGGCTCGCCGTGATCGTATAGTGGTTAGTACTCTGCGTTGTGGCCGCAGCAACCCCGGTTCGAATCCGGGTCACGGCAAGTGTTCAGTGCGCGGCGTTGTTTTGTTTATGTCACAGACTCTGAGGTCATTGAAGCAGGTTTGTTATGTATTATGTTATATACAGGTCGAACAGAAGCTTTATGTGTTACAGCACACAGTGTTTTAAAGGTGCATCTCACAGAGCGATCATTCGTGCCTTTAGATTGCAATGATGTAATGCGTGCGTGACGTCATATCCAGCTGCTCCGTGAACGCAATGACTGTCAGCAGTGACGTCACACCGTTTACGTGTTGACACACCGGGTATCATTACTCAGGTCGCACCGGGGCTTTTATTTTGAAGCTTGTCCGCAGACTGTAAGTCGAGTCTTGCTGCGGGAGTCTTCACGGAGCGCTGAAGCGGTGAGCGGAACCGGTACCGGTACCGCATCGTGATTGATTGACTTCAGTTTGTGGATGAGCCGGACGCGGACTGCCCGGCATGTCGGCGGAGGAGGACGGGGGGGTAGTTCGTGTCAAAGTCAAGGTGAGACATTTTGGGGACACGCTAATACAACATCAGAGCAGAGCAGAGCAGTCAGGCCGGTGATGTGTGTCTGATGCTGCTGGTGTGTGTCTGATGCTGCTGGTGTGTGTCTGATGCTGCTGGTGTGTGTCTGATGCTGCTGCTGTGTGTCTGGTGCTGCTGCTGTGTGTCTGATGCTGCTGTTGTGTGTCTGGTGCTGCTGCTGTTTGTGTCTGATGCTGCTGCTGTGTGTCTGATGCTGCTGCTGTGTGTCTGATGCTGCTGTTGTGTGTCTGGTGCTGCTGCTTTGTGTGTCTGATGCTGCTGCTGTGTGTCTGATGCTGCTGCTGTGTGTCTGATGCTGCTGCTGTGTGTCTGATGCTGCTGTGTGTCTGATGCTGCTGCTGTTTGTGTCTGATGCTGCTGCTGTGTGTCTGCTGCTGCTGCTGTGTGTCTGATGCTGCTGTTGTGTGTCTGGTGCTGCTGCTGTTTGTGTCTGATGCTGCTGCTGTGTGTCTGATGCTGCTGGTGTGTGTCTGATGCTGCTGGTGTGTGTCTGATGCTGCTGTGTGTCTGATGCTGCTGTTGTGTGTCTGATGCTGCTGTTGTGTGTCTGATGCTGCTGTTGTGTGTCTGATGCTGCTGCTGTTTGTGTCTGATGCTGCTGCTGTGTGTCTGATGCTGCTGGTGTGTGTCTGATGCTGCTGGTGTGTGTCTGATGCTGCTGTGTGTCTGATGCTGCTGTTTGTGTCTGATGCTGCTGTTTGTGTCTGATGCTGCTGCTGTTTGTGTCTGATGCTGCTGCTGTGTGTCTGATGCTGCTGCTGTGTGTCTGATGCTGCTGTTGTGTGTCTGATGCTGCTGCTGTTTGTGTCTGATGCTGCTGCTGTGTGTCTGATGCTGCTGGTGTGTGTCTGATGCTGCTGTGTGTCTGATGCTGCTGTTGTGTGTCTGATGCTGCTGCTGTTTGTGTCTGATGCTGCTGGTGTGTGTCTGATGCTGCTGGTGTGTGTCTGATGCTGCTGCTGTGTGTCTGATGCTGCTGTTTGTGTGTCTGATGCTGCTGCTGTGTGTCTGATGCTGCTGCTGTTGTGTGTCTGATGCTGCTGCTGTTGTGTGTCTGATGCTGCTGCTGTTGTGTGTCTGATGCTGCTGCTGTGTGTCTGGTGCTGCTGCTGTGTGTCTGGTGCTGCTGCTGTTTGTGTCTGATGCTGCTGCTGTGTGTCTGATGCTGCTGTTTGTGTCTGATGCTGCTGTTTGTGTCTGATGCTGCTGCTGTGTGTCTGGTGCTGCTGCTGTTTGTGTCTGATGCTGCTGCTGTGTGTCTGATGCTGCTGTTTGTGTGTCTGATGCTGCTGTTTGTGTCTGATGCTGCTGCTGTGTGTCTGATGCTGCTGGTGTGTGTCTGATGCTGCTGTGTGTCTGATGCTGCTGTTGTGTGTCTGATGCTGCTGCTGTTTGTGTCTGATGCTGCTGCTGTGTGTCTGATGCTGCTGCTGTGTGTCTGATGCTGCTGCTGTGTGTCTGATGCTGCTGCTGTGTGTCTGATGCTGCTGTTTGTGTCTGATGCTGCTGCTGTGTGTCTGATGCTGCTGCTGTTGTGTCTGATGCTGCTGCTGTTGTGTGTCTGATGCTGCTGCTGTTGTGTGTCTGATGCTGCTGCTGTGTGTTGTCTGATGCTGCTGCTGTGTGTCTGGTGCTGCTGCTGTTTGTGTCTGATGCTGCTGCTGTGTGTCTGATGCTGCTGTTTGTGTCTGATGCTGCTGTTTGTGTCTGATGCTGCTGCTGTGTGTCTGGTGCTGCTGCTGTTTGTGTCTGATGCTGCTGCTGTGTGTCTGATGCTGCTGCTGTGTGTCTGATGCTGCTGTT